>JAPMNP010717066.1:0-16026 GCA_029874935.1 Atherina boyeri | reverse complement strand
TTTATGTGTAGAGATTTTCATTTTTATTATAAGTGCTTTTTAATCATTCCCTCTTACACCATCCTATTCAAACAAAGCCATTATCCCTTGTCTGAAAATAGTCCCACCAAATACCAGTAACTTCTAAAGGACTAATGTGTGCCTACTGCTTATGCAGTATTTTTTTTTTAAAGAAGAGAGTTAACAGGTATGATCCATTTTTTTTTGTATTTAAGTTCACATTAAAATCTATGCACCATAGGCATGTGTAAGATAATTACATATCTTTAGAAATGGCCTTGTAATGAATAAACACCTGCAATAAAAATCTACATCACGACAACAGTATAACTTTTCAAATTGCAAAATAAATGAATACATGACCAGAACTTTTAAATAAAACTTACATAATTGAACAGACAACCACATGCCTAATCTTATGTTAATATGAATCTTTCATTTCCTGCTGTCAGGGAGCCGTCCTGATTAGAAAGAACTTAATTATTTCAAAACAAAAACCTGCTGGAGACGCAGAAGGGGGGCTGTGGTGCTCACTGTTGATATTGTTCAATCAGACAGCTTGAAGGGAGGAAGTCCTCTGTCTGCGCTGCCAGGCCTGGCTGCTTTTTGGGCGGGAGGCAGTGGGGGAGGTGGGGTGTCCTGGGGATAAGAGACTGCCCTGTTATCTTTGTGTAAAAAGGTCACACAGGTCTGGCGGAAGAAGCAAAAGCAACAACCAATCTGTAATTTCCAAACACGCTGGCGCAGCTATCTAAATCACGAAGTGAACAGACACATTCACACAGACATCACATCATTCACTCATATCTGCACATCAGGCAATATGATGAAAGATGCATTGTCAGAAGAAAGCTGGAAATCCCCCTGATATGTTATTCCACTTGTAACATGTGCACACCAGTATCATTGTTTTCAAAGCAACAATTCATGTACCTGCTGTCACTTGCAATAAATAGTATCAGAGATTTGACGTATGTTTGCTGCTCACATTGTGTAGGGTGTCATGCACTTTTATTTCAAGTAGCAGACATTCTTGGACTATATTTCATTTTGCGACCGACCAATAGTAAAAAAAAAAAAGGTTTTAGCTGCACAGTTAATGCGCTCTGGCATTCTAATGTGTCCAGCTTTGTTCATTGGTTTAATTGCACATTTTCTTCTACCACATGTTGTTGCATAAGTCAAATAATACACTTTTGCTTTCTTCCAGGCTTGCGTGAGATTATATAAAGGTTCTGCCAAACACTTGTGTTTCACTCACAAGAGTATCTGCATCCTCCCAGTCTCCTTTGGCTGAGAAATGTAAAAACACTCACAGGAAGAGTAAATTCTGGCTTGGTTTTTTTTTCATGATCCTATTGTTTTCACTCCAGATCCTTTAGTGGTATATACAATCTAAGTATGGCTTGTGGACAGAACACTCACTTGCTGGATTTTTACAGATTTACACACACGTTTACAGATATGTACAGCACACATCTGCATAAACACAAAAAAAGTAAACTTCCATTTGGGGAATTCATCAGATATTGGTTTTCAAGGCTATTAAGAATAATCAACAAAGGCATTCAGCACAGTTTGTCAAATTACAAAACAAACCACAAAAAATCACCAGTCTCTCACAATGGGAGGTCTCTATGGATACCAATGTGCAGAGCTACTGTAGAAATATCTTTTTATCCAGTATGTGACTGCAGCTTGGATGGTTCTCTGTGCTGCAATAGAGAAAAACATTACCAATTCATCTGTTCCTGAAGCCTGGCCTACTCTCTGGGTTTTTTAGGCTAATTAACCACAATGTTGACAGCCACTGCGCCAAAACCAGCGCATTTTACAGCAAAGTAATAATGTTCTGTTGAGTGTTTTGGAAGTGAAATACTGCTATCACTGTAAGAGCACACCAGATCAACACAAACTTGATTTCTGAAGTTTTACATGATTTGATGAGTCTCCGTCTCCCCATTCAGTCATTATTTGGAAAAAGTTGTGTCATATGATGAAAAGTGTTTACGTGTTTTGGAAATCCACATTTTTGGTGACTACAGCAGAAACAATCTTATTAAACATTCTTTTTTTTTATCATTAGATATAATGGCCATTTATTGCCAAAGTGACAAAAATGATAGAGGATAGTTTGATTTGTTGTGGAGTCCTGAAGGTGCTATAAGGAACTGAACCTGCATTTACAGCTTTTTGATAAAGTGCTGAGCTTACTGTACAGCTTTGCTGCATGCAAAAGCCGTCACTGGGGGGTTGTTTGGATAGGGTCCTCATATACAATGCTGAGAATGTGGCTTTATTCTCACTTTTGTAACAGAAAACATATTTCTTTTATGTGAATAGACACCTGAGTTTCCTGGGCAGGTGGCTGATACGGTTGGGTTTAATAAAGTACCATCTATCTTGTCACAGTTCTTTGTCGAGAGCAACCAAGCTCTATTAATCTCAAAATAATCTCCACACTCTTCAGTTTTCTGACATTTTAATAAAGTCTGTTGTCCTATCATATCCATCTCATCTGCTCTGAAGTCTCTTAATCAGAATTCAAAGCTAAGAGTAAATACACAAGTCTCAGGGGAAGGCCGCTGCTGTCCCTTTCTGGCTGTGCACAGCTGGGAATCAATAAAACTTGTCAATGATGATTCGATCTATGGCAGCAGTCAAATGCTTTGCCTTCCAATTACAAAGGTGTTTGAGGTCACTTTAAAATGTGAAAGACCTCTGCCTGATTGTAGTTGAGTATCTCAGGAATCAATAACTGCATTTAATAGACTGTGTTTAGTTTGCACAGCTGTGTGATTCAGTGCCTTCTTTTTTAAGACATACACATTCTGTACAAAAACACACACAACGTACTGTAACTCAGAATGAGCTTTCAAGCAATCTGCTATATTTGAATGGTTTCACATAACTTTCGGCTCAATCTTATCCATTGAGAACAGCGTCTGTCCACACCAAGCAGGTGTTATGGATTCTCTCAGTTCTGGGAACAAGCTGCTGACCTCTTTCCCCAGTCCCTTTCCTGTTTGGTGTTGTGCATGCAGACGAGTGGAGGAGAGATAAAGCCAGTTTGTTCCCTGTTACTACGACATGTTTTCCTTAATATCTCCATTCGGCCTTTCTCTCCCAGTCAAGCTGCGTTCCAGGTGGGGTGACAGAGCGCAGCTCACACAGCTACAGGCTGTCCAGGAAACTCTTGTCCTCCGTCCAAAAACATGTTTTGACCGTCTGTGCCACATCTGGAGGGATATTTACTCCTAAAGCCATTCTTTTCTCCTGCAATATGACACAATACTCTTGACAGGTTCTATTTGCACACCCTACAAAAGCAAAACATATTTTTGCTCAAATGAAAGCAAAAAAAAAGGTCATTTGTGCACGATAGACTCTTGAGAGCAGTATATTTGGCACTGCCAAAAGACCGGAGCAAAGCTATCTTTAGTCATCCAGTTCAACAACAAAAGGTTACTTTATGGCAGCTATGAATGTGCTACTACTGACACATAAAAAAACTGTCTTGGCTTCGGCACAACACAATTGTTGCCACAGTATTTCACTTGTAACAAGTGGAAGCAAAACAACTGAGTCACTGGGAATGAATTGTGTGTGTAGCTTAATGAAAGTGACATTACTCAGCATCCTACGCGAATAGTTTAATTACTGCAGCAAACACAATAATCATCTCAACACAAGTGATTTCACATTGAATACCCTCTTTAGTGTTATACTAAATAATTCAGATCTATCATTACACACATGAAAGCATTTATTATTCAATAAGTTGATCCTAATGTCAGTGGAAAGATGATATGAGCTGATTGTGACGTGAACGCTCTCTAATCACCTCTTAGAGTCTGATAGCACTGGAGCAGCGAAGCCCAATCCCTTCTGCACCAAACCATCTGGAATGGGAATTTTGCTGTGAGTAATGAATGAGTCTGTAATCCGCTGCAGCAGTCAGGACCAGAGCCCTGTGGCGATTCAGTACAGTTGATTCTTTTATTGTGCTTCCCGGCTCTATCCCTATCCACTTCATCTCTGCTGTGTCTGCTGCATTGTTTGACCTTCAAGTGTGTATGAAAAGGAGAAGAGAGGTGAGATAGTCTCATTTCAACACGTGGGCGTTTAACCAGCTTTGGGAGCTGTCAAATCAAAGACCCCAGGTGAATGACCGTCTGAGCCGCCCCACGATGCCGGTGGTTCTTCTGTCCTTGGAATCCGACCGCTACTCCCAACCTCGAGGTGTTCAATGTTTTTACTTGATCAATATATCATACTTTGAGCGGCACCAGTCAATCAAATCTGTTGGAGGCTACCTAAGGGGTTAACATTACCAACCTTTCCCATCTGTTGCTAAGGAAGTGTTGCCAGTTGTGCAGGAAACAGGGAGAGCAGTTTCCTGTTATGAAGAGTTTTTCAGGGGTTGCATTCATTCAATCATGCAACAGATGCTGGGTCAGGAAGCCCAACCAATAGCAAAAGAATTTGGTGTCCTAGAGAAACTGTTTTTGGAAACTGCTTTTAGGAACCTTTCTATGCACTGTTTTGGTTCAGGAAATAGTCCATGAGCAAAACATATTGGATGCAGCTGTGAGAAAACAGCTTGATTTCTGAATATCTCATATACAGTATAAAATGCAAAGATGAGCCAGTCTTTTTAAGGACAACAGACAGCTGTGCAGCTCATGTAATTACTTAGGCTTTAACTTTAAAGAATATTTACCAGTTGTATATTGTGCACCCACACATGAACAGCTGTCATTCAAGGTAGTATTATTCTCTCTTCAGAGCAGCTGAAGACTTAAAGCTGCGCATTGGAAGATGAATTGGACATCAACAGTGGCTTACAGATTTATACTTACAGCGCAAATCCCTCTTATTTTTAGGAGATTTGGTGCCCTTCGGTTGACCCAGTCATTGTTATAATATGGCGCTGTTTGAGCACATGTGTGCCATGAAAGAAAACAGGATTGCGCATAAGAAGAAAAGTACTATAATGACTTAAATGAATAAGCTGAAACTGTGTGCACAGTAAAAGAAGAAAAAAGAGGGGGAGGAAGAAAAGAAAAGGGAAACATATCTTGAGTGGCTCGCGCTCTGTAAAGGTCCAGCCTCCCGTTTCCATGCGCACAGGAGCGCACTAGTGCTCTGTAATAGGAGGAGTGGAGATGCACGCTGCCTGAGAGCTGGGAGCTCCACAACCCGCTCCGCGTGAGAAAAAGAAGCACCTTGCGCCAGTCGGCTGAAGAAGAGCAAGATGATTTCTCCTCTATCACAACTTGATTCTCTCTTGATGTTCGCCGCGTATTTGGATTAAGTTTCCACGTGATTTTTGGAGGTGGAGGGACATTATGCTGCGGGGGGAAATGTGGACAACAGTCGGTTGCCGTGGATGATGATGTCCCACAATGAATGCAGGTTAGTTGTAAATGTTTGATGTTGACGTCAATAGTACCAAAATCAAACTTTAAATGTTTTATGTTGGACAAAGCGTCGCGCGTGTTGATGAGAGATGTTGGTGTTTATGAATGAAAGTTAATTGTTTTTGCAATTAGCCAGCATTTCATCTGTTTATTGTCAGTATTTCAAGTTGATGTAAGGTGAGAATTTCATCAAGTTTCCATGCAGCTAATGGTGATGGTCCTCCTGAATCGACTTTTGTTTATTTGTTGTTTATTTCGCCACTGTTTGTGTAAGATGAATGGCAAACAAACATTGAAGTGATTCAAATTTATTCTCTAGTCGTTGGTTTAGACACGTTCAGGAATAATGTCAAGGATACCTGATGAGGGATGTGTATTTGGGTTGAAATTAGAAATTTGGGAATTCAAACTGAGCCTGACTTTCTGTATGAGAGATGACCTTTTTAGCAAGAGTTGTTCATTCTACCAAGTCCAAGAAGTTAAAAGTGCTGTTCTTGTGTGCTCTGTAACATTTCTCAAACAGAACTGCCATCATGAAAACTAGTTTTATTTTACTCTAAGATGTTGTCACCAGATTTCAGATTGTTCAGGTTGTTATGGTTTGATCGGTGACATTCATAACCAGGACATAGTGTGAAATCATATCCTGTAAGTTTGGCACAGTCAAGGTCCTGGTGTCTATCTCTTCCTTTGTTTCTCAAACATTTGTTTTAATTGAATTCTTGTTGCATAATTCACATCCTGTTGTTTGCAGTTGGGTGCTTTGTCAGACTGGGATTCTTGTTTTCTCTCCCCTCTTTTATTGTTCTTTGGCGCACTCAAAGGACCTTTTTCAGAAAGAAAAAAAAATATTCGCACTTATATGTGCGGTTGTGTTTGTGTGTGTCTATGTGCGTGAGAATCGGGAAAGAATGAGAAGAAGGAAGTCCATTTGTATTGTGAATATGCATACTCCTAGAGAGGTTTAGGGAGGAGTGATGGGGGGCCTCGCTGTTAATGTCCTTCCCCCATGGATATCCTGTGTGGAGTCCTTCACTGAGGCTCAGCTGGACTGGTTAATGAACCTGGAGTTCTTGAAAACAAGAGTGTTGTGATGCTAATATTAGAAAAATTCATTAAGGTTTTGGAGAATGTGATATATAGCCATCAGGGGACAACAATCTCTCAAGAAACTGATGCCTGGAGAACTAGAGTGAGAAAGAACAAAGCACTGGTAGAAAGACTGAGCGAAACACTGACAGATAACCCGAGTGCATGCAGGGTTTAATAGGATGTGCGTCAGGGCAGGTACTAAATAACAGGAAGAGACCAGGGGTGTACACACTTTGTTACGAATGGGTGTGTACCGTGACAAGTCTAAATTTCATAATCAGTGTTCAGTACTGATTGAACATTTTTTTTCAAACTTCCCCAAAGTTGAGAAAAAGATTGTTGAAAAAAATATTGAGCCCCTCAATAATTCAACATGGTGCCTTTTCAAAGCAGTGGAAATAGTTTGATATCACCTTGAAAGTTTTAATCGTAATCAGCCCATCAATTATTTATCCAGTCCTTCTATAAGCTCAATCTGTATGTGTCATTTCCCAGACGGAGATGTTATTGCTCCTTCTCCAAGTACTCTGTGGCGCTGTTGTTTTTCCTGCTGATAATGTCCCCTGCATCTCTCTGCTTGTCACAGCCTGCTGTACTGGACATTGCTTCCTCTCAGCAGTCAGCACACATTTTTTTACCTTATGTAATCTTAGGTAGTGAGTAAAAAGTACTCAAGTAACTTTTCATTTTCTTTCACTCCCCTTGTACAGATTTTCAGAATCCACTGCAAGTCCCTCAGCCAAAAGTCCGCAGTCATCTCACCATCAAAGTTCAATCCAAGCTGATGTCAAAATCTTGTCCTCCTATTAATGGCCCGAAACCTCCTGTCGCTCCGAAACCCAAACCCCTGTATCAGCCTCATCCACATGGAGAGCCCAGCCCTCAACAGCGCCTCAGTAATGGAGAACTGGATCACTCTGATGAGGAGAACGGGGATATCCGTGACATGGCAGAAGAGAATCACAAAGAAGAGAAAAAAGAGGCAGAAGTAGTTAGTGAAAGTAGCACAGGAGGAAATAACAGAGAGGGTATAGCAGAGGGAGAATCTGCGGTGGGCACAGAAAAAGAAGAAATATTAGATGATGAAGGTGATGGAGACAGCGTAGGCTCCGAGGACACAGTCAAAGCTGATGATTTAATCGACACTACTGAAGATGAAAACACTGACAATGACTTGATTCATCCTGAAGTTGGCGACCACACAGATGACGAAAATGCATCACCGCCTTCACTTCCTCCAACTGAACCAGGGGATGAAGCACGGTGTGAGGTTGAGGAGGAACAGCAACTCACTAAAAAGACTGAAGTATTTTGTTCCCCTGCAGGACATTCAGATGAAGATTCAGAGAGAAAAAACCTTAATCAAACACAGTCCTTCAGTTATGGTGGTGAGAACAAAGACACTGGACTAAATGAAGCACGTCTTGAGCAAAGCGAAGACTCTCACGGTTGCTTACCCACAAATGAGACTGAAATCGAAGCTGGGGGGTTTGCATTTGGATTCAGCGTGCTTCCAACAGTAACTGAGGAATATCCCTATGATGTGATTGGCCCCACAGATGATGTTAGTGACACGTGTGAATCATGTGACACAGCTGAGACAGGGGATACAGAGGTCTGGCAACCAGAAAGAGCCACCAAGGATGTCTCTGGATGTTTTCGATTTACAGCAAGCACTGAGGATGTGTTTGGGCCTTATTCTGTCATAGGGGCTGTTCATGGAGATGTAAGCGACACTGCTGACCCTGAGTGGAACCCGGATGACGATGAGGTGGATGATAAAACTTCAGCTACAAATGAAGCTGAAACACAAGGTGCTTCAAACCAGGAGCCGTACTATGTGTCATCAGATGATGTGGACAAACTGGAAGACAAGCAAGCCCTCTCAGAACAGTCCGAGGAGGGCGCTGAACAGTCTAACGACAAAGCAAAAGACAATGAGTCAGCAGATGAATATGCAGACATTGACGATTCGCTCTGCACAAAAGCAGAAGACTTTGATCAATCTGAATGTGTCTCATCTGAGGATTACGTTGAGATAGGCGATGAGGACGAAGAGGAAGACACGGAAAAGAAACATATCCGAGTAAAAAGTGCAAAAGAGAGGACAGCTCAGAGAGAGCAATCTTTCCTCAGCCAGAGGAGAAGCTGCCAGCCTCGCCTCAGGTTGTGCAACATCACAGTGCCAGCAGACCTAGACCTGGGCCGCACCCCGGAGCTCACCAACAGGGTGGTGTTTGCCCACACCACTGAGGCCTTCGAAGAAGACATTGAAGAACTGGACTGCCATATTGTGCCTTACTATGAAGACACAGACTCAGACAGTGAAGAACATATATATGAAGAGGCTGGGTTTGACTCGGAAGGAGAGAACTTTGTGGCACTTGATCGAAAGACTATTGTCACGAGATCACGATCCTATTCTGGAAAGATTCCAGGTTATGTCCCAGAAACTGTACCAGAAGAAACCGGGACAGAATACCAGACTCATGACTACTGCACTGTAGCCTTGGATAAGAACAGTGAACCTCTCAACCAATCACAACAGCTAGGAATCAACTCTGTTATTCCATCTGTGAAGTCTCGACGCTTCTTGCTATACTCTCGGTCTGCCGAGGGTCCAGAATTGTCGTTGACCACGTCAACAGAGAAGGACCACTTGCTAAAAGATGAGATCAGGATAAAGAGGAAGGATGACACCCTTTCCCTTCCATGTGTCATGACTTCTTCTGGAAGCTTCTCTCAGCGCAGCCATCGGTCATCCAGCGGCGTTTCCACACCAACCTCTCTCGTGGACATACCTCCACCTTTTGAGCTAGCATACATCACTAAAAGACCGGTGACTAAGAGTTCACCAGCCCTCCTGATCCAACATGAACCCAGTGAGATACCTAAGAAGAAGAAGACCTCAATCAAACGCTTTCTGGCATTCAAGTTCAAGAAGAAGACAGATTCAAAGGGTTTTAGTGATGGAAGTGTTCGCTCCTCACGCTCTTCCTCTGAGTCCAGCCACCATGGCCCTTTGAGAGTCGTAGAGCTTGACCGCAGAAGCACCGGCAGCTCTCCCCTACCTCAGTCTCGCATGGTGAACCCCCAGCAGCCCCCTTTAGACCTCCCATCTTCCTTTCTCCTCTACAAAGACCACCACAGGAGAAAAGGAGACCCTCAAGCTTATGGCAGGAGCGTCTCCCGAGTGGAGTCCTTTGAGGAGCGCTCTCGCCGCTCTGCCATGCCGCTACCTTTGACCAAACCTCGCTCCATCTCATTTCCCAGTGCGGATACCTCAGACTATGAAAATATCCCTGCCATGAGCTCAGACTACGAGAACATCCAGATTCCAGGAAGACCTGTCAGATCCCACACTGTTACAGAGTTTTTTGAGAATCCAAGCCGCACAACAGTTCCCTGCAATGAAAATGATGGCTATGTGGACATGAACAGCTTCCCTGGGTTTGACAGCAAGCCCCAGTCATCAAACACAGACACTGAAAGGTCAGTGCCAAAGTTAATTTATTTTGTTTGTTTCTCAAGCAGCACTTTGATAATTCTTAATTCTTAATACTTTACATAAACTTTGCTTCTAGGTGTATATGTCGCTAGATATGCATTTTGTCCTTGCTTTTCAGATATGTCATTAGAATTAATGAGGGATGCTGCGGTGGAGAACTTTGTTTTTTCATTGCAGATAGTACCCTATCACCACAGTGCTGCATGCAGCTGTCATGATAGAGCGACTGAATACAAAACCTACATGTAGAGTAGCACTCTGTAAATTTCTGACCAACTATGAGCTCAGAAACTTTGGTCATATTTTAAAAGAAAAAAACACCTATGTACTTAAAATCTTATCTTGGGTCTTGGATGTAAATCTGTACTCTTGGTTTATATATTATGCTTTTGGGTTTTTGATCTGTTCAAGTGGCATTTGTGGTATATGTGAATACAGGTGACCATTCTGTTTCAGTAATTATGGTCTTCAGCAGGGATGGGCAACTCTGGTTCTCCAGGGCCGCAGTCCTGCGGGTTTTAGATGTTTCCTGCTCAAACACACCTTCGTCAAGCTAAATGGTTCTCCTCTATGAAAGCTAAAGCAAACCATGCAGTGGAAACATTGCGTATAAGTAACTAATAGCTTACATTTTGAAGGCTATGAGCATCAAAATGCAATTCTGTTCACCTGAACTGAGAAGGGCTTGTGAAATTAGTCTAATAATCAACAACTTGATTAGCAGAAAGCCCTTTTCTTTTTCTATTTTATGACAAATGTATTCTTTAATGCATTTTAAAGCAAATGTTCACAGGTTCTGACACAAATGTGAAGTCAAAAGTGAATGGTTGGGACAGTTATCAGTTATCCTTTCTGAATTACTGACAAAACAAGCTATTTAAAGTCTTATAATTTTCACAAGGAAATATTAAATAACCAGTAACACTGCATTTACAGCATTTATGTTAGATGAGTTTAATGTAATACGCTCATAATACATTTTTATTTATGATCAGTTATAGTGTTACAGCTTATCCTGTGTCAGTTCATCTCAGATTGTATCCTCTTTACAAAAAAGGTGAGAAAGCTTTTATCTAAAATCGCTTGTATCCTCAGATGTTTTGCTTTGGCTTCATTCATTCACTCAAGCAGGTAATCTAGACCTCTGTATCGCTGATAGATATTCTCTCACTGTGCTGTATCTCAGATGAGCAAAAATCCCCCGGATGAGTGCAATCGGATTCCCCTCTTGTTTGGGAAGTGTTCTGTGTGAGAAACGAGCAGCCTGTTGTGTCAAGCATCAGTAGCTTTGGGAAGATGGACAATGCTTGTGGGAGAGCTTACTTTTGTTTTTCAATCAGCAAATTTAGAGGTCACATCTGGTGCTGCTGCTTCCTACGCAAGTCTGACACGATAGGACAGGTAATGGCAATGAGGTAGCTCACTGAGTGCAGCTCGTACGCATTAGCGAAAGTCATTATGGATGCAATTAAAAATGAAGAAATGGGTGGAGATGGGGGGGATTTCACACATTGAAGTGGAGGAGGATAAAAATGAAAGTGAGAGCACCAGAGGAGAAGAGGTGTTAATAGGAAGGAGCAGAAAACAAGGTTTATAACGATAAAGCAGAATGGTAGGTCGGCTTCCATGAACAATAGAAATAAAGCAAGAGCAGTTTCTGGTGTAATTGCTCTCCCCAACCTGACACTGATGTTTAAGTTTAGGAGGGCTTTTATTAAAGTAGCTCTCTCCTGAGTGTTTCTCTTTCACAGGGCCCTTGAGGGGGTCGAGGATTTACTGCAGTGTGTGATGGAGTGAGTAGTCACCACGATCAGACTGTACAAAATTATCCCTGCCTGCGCCACAGCTTGAGTCATTACAGAGCACAGTCTTCCCCCCATAGTCTTAATAAAAAGTTGTGTTTGATGACCTCTGTGCCGTCAAAAGGATGGGCCATTATGGGGAGCTCCCATGATCATCTTGTTTCAGAAAGCTTCTGCCTTAATTTGCTTTTCTTTTTCTTTTTTTACTTTTTATGATGGCCTTAGTTCATGATTAATGAGAACACAGTTTTTGTTTCTTTCATGGTTATTTTGGAGATTTAGTGTGTGATAGTTGATGCCACTGGAGACAATATTTCACCTGCTGGTTTATATGAGTTAGGGAAAGCAGCACACTGAATAAACATACTGTCTGGACTGTATCACATTATCCCAGCTGTCACTTTGCAGT
The DNA here is from genome assembly GCA_029874935.1 of Atherina boyeri. Taxonomy (NCBI): domain Eukaryota; kingdom Metazoa; phylum Chordata; class Actinopteri; order Atheriniformes; family Atherinidae; genus Atherina; species Atherina boyeri. The sequence continues at coordinate 3,792 of JAPMNP010717066.1, read as the reverse complement.
GAGCCAGTAAACCTTGAACATATATCTCTGAATTTGAGACCTTCCCATTTCCTAGACAACAATTACTTGGTGCAGACTCTTTGTGTCACAGTGATGTTATCAATGTGGGTTGTTGTGTGCTGGAGGTCTCACACAGTCCACAAGGATGCAAAGCGCCTATCCATCCTGTTACTATACCTTCACTGCATTCCCACTGGAGATGCTCCTGTTACCAGGGGCACGCTTTGGAAAGAGCCAGTCCTGGTTTAAGTTTATGTAAGAAGTGTGTATGGATGTGCCAATGCACACATATATGAGAAAAAAAGAAAAGTTTTTTGTTTGCTTTTGTGAGTACATCCTGCTCTAAACCCTTTTACATCTTACTGATGTACAAGGTCACTCAGATGAGGATGACAGTAATTTATTGAGAACACATTCAACACAGCATGGCTGCAGACCTACTGAGGAACAAGTAGATTTTTGTGGTGAGGAAAATGACCAAATGGCCTTAGAAAACTGCACATAAAAGGGTTGTGTCAGCAGTCACAGGCATGCATTTTAAGGAGAGCATACAAAGCTGCTGTCCAGCAGGCTTGCCTTGTTTCTACTTGTGTGATTAATGTACACCAGTGTTTAGATGCTATGTTAACAGAAACATTCAAACCAGGCAAAGAGAAGCGCTAATTAGCAACCTACAATAGAGTACAATGGATAAACAAAAGCCACACTAATGATTCATCCTAATCCAAAACCAAAGTGCTTGTTTGTAAGTGTGTGTGTGTGTGTGTGTATGTACTGTTACATATAGGCCTATGTGCAAAGCAACTAAGTTACATCTCTGTGCTGCTTTATCAAAGATGAAGCTGGTGCTGAAGATGCAGTTTCAGCAGAGCCGTTGTTGCCAGGCAGCCATGCGGCAACAAATGAGAGCAGAGGGAAAAAAGGCATTTTATTTTAGGCAAGTTTAGAATTTTAGTATTTTGCTCAGCTTAGAGAACATTCAGTGTCTTTTGTGTCAACTTTAAGCAGTTGGGCTTTAGGCAGACTTACAGTAGTGAAAATATGCTGCTGTGCCACACACACTAAGAATATTCATAATTAGTCTGTTTATCATGGTACTGCTAATGTTTAAAGAGCTGTATATCTCTGGCTTACCCTTTGGCTTAAATTTTGCTTCTAAGAGTTCAACACAAACCTCTTAAGCGTGATGACAATGTCCTGGCATGGCCTTTAAAATACCACCTCCACCCACTGTTATGTTAGTGTTAAAAGTGATGAGGGAGCCATCTTAAGCACATTGTTGTACTGGGCGGTGTGCCTTGCAGCGAGGTGGTGGACAGGGTGTGTCTCTGGCTCGCCAGGCCTGGTGCCAGTCACTCCGGGGTCACAGCCAGGTCATCCCCGGGGAGGAAGCTTCTAGCCAAGGAGCTTCCCACCAGCCTGTTTACAGGAAATGCAGGAGAAGGGTTGGGCCTTGGTGGGAGGTAGAGAGGTGGAGAAAAGGGAGGATAGATAGGATAAGGTGGGAGGAAGGGGGTTCACTGTTATGGGGTGGAGGCTTTGATACTTTCATTTAAACGACAGATTGAGGTGTGGTTCAGTCAGGAATACCATATCTGCTGATGTTGTGCCACTTTGAATGTCTTCAGTCTGCGTTCATGTACATGGTAGTTAAATTTGGTGTCGATGGAGCACTCTTTAGACAGGGGGGCTGCTATTGAAGGGGGAGAAGATTGAATTTGAATTAGTTTGTCCTTTTAGTAGAAACATAAAAAGAGAAATGATCAACTCCACGATATTGTCAAAAATCAAACAAAAAAACAAAACAACAGAAAAATTAAGGATTTTATCAAAGGAATTTCTTCATTACATATCAACTGGGATTTGATGGGGAGNCCCCCATCTTGTCAATAAGCTAAAAAATGTGGTTAATATTAACACATTTAATGTTTTATACAACATATTATTAATATTAAAATGCATTTATGGGGTGTGTTGCCAATAAGGTTTCAGTTTGTTGTAAAGTAAGAAACCATTGACATAGACCTGAATTAAACATTGCAGTTGTGTTGTAGCCTTGAATATTTTTGGCTGAATAAATTCTACTTTTAGCCCAGTTATTTTAACCCTATAAAGCCAAACATATTATTGTTGTACATTACCTTATTATATGTTGTATGTCTTTTTACATCGCTTTATGGTAAAGAGCAAACGGACATCGCTCATCTGGTTAAAAGGTGCTGGATTTTAGGGTAAAAGTTCAGAGAAAAGAAAAGACATCTGCACTTTATTCAAGCTTTTGGTCAGAGACCTTCAGGAATCACTTTATGGTAAAAACTTTGCTCAAAACCCTGCTGTTCAAAATCTGATGTACCTGATACCAGCAGGCAGAATATTACACAACAATCATTTTGACATTTCACACGATAATAAATGGTGAATACTGAGACATTATTGTTGTTAATTTTTTGTCATATTTTGTTAAAGGATAGATTTAAAAAACGAGAATTTTCTCCCCATTATTTCTTTGGTCGTACTTTAAAGGGCTAATTTCTTCTTACATTAGTTACACCTCAGATATCTTCACTGCACATATGCATGTATGTTCAGATACTCACTTGTGATTGGACCAGTTGTAAATGCTATTTCTCTGGTGTCTTTTTAACAGAAAACAAATCCTCTCTGAGATAACTAAAGTTTTGTCACCATGAGTGCTCATGGATCAAGATCCCCGTATCAGCAAAAATGTGTGTAGCGATGTGCTGCTCAATGTAAAATTAAAGGCTTATGGAGAGAAATGTCTGTCTTCCTGTTCTCTACTGGAACTATGTAATGTCAGAGACTTTTACAATTAAAGGTGGTATAGAAGATGTTCGCGGCAATTCAGAAAGACGAGACTGCTAGCAAGTTTTTGAATAAATCGCATGCACAAGATCAGCCTACTTGAGTGACAGCTCCCTCCCTGGCCAATTAGCTATTAGCATATGTGATTGAATGATTGACGGGCCAATAGACAAATAAAACATGCGATGAGAGCAGAAATAATTGGCTGATGTTTTTTAAGTCCCATTACTTCCACAGCTAATGTATAATATTCATATTTCTAATCAATTATACCTTATGGGGGAGTGACCCCAATTTCTTGGAATATTGCAAAAAAAATATTAAAAGAAACATCTTCTATAACACCTTTAAGAGAGATGATAACACTTGTATATGTGGCCCTGAATCACAGCCTATCACAGTGTAGAGTTATTTTTCACATCACAGCCAAGACAGCAGCAGCCAAAACCACTGTCTTCACAAATTATTTTTTACCAATAGCAGCTACACAAAAAATTACATATAAGCATCCTCACTAAAAACAGCAAACAATTAAAAACTGCCTAAATACACTCAGCTATCTATAGTTAGCAAACTAATGAACCCATTCAGCTGGTCCTATTTCCTCTAATAGTGCCATTACAAGTAGGAAAAGGTTTGTCCTAATGTATATTTCACTACTTTGTGTTTAGCTCAATTGAGTTAGATATTACACGCACCATCAAATTCATTGTAGACCATGGTGGATACCTTGTTCTTTTACCAGAGAATCATTATGTCCTCCTTTGAATTTGACACAGTAGATTTAACTTTGTCATGTTGTTGAGAACAGTCTGCTAACAGGAAAGTATTGCCTTAAAGGGACATTGTGTAACATTTTCTGTTGTTTACCGGCCATAATGGATGTCAACATCTATAAATGTGTTATCATTGGTGTATTATGACCTCCACGAATAATCTGACACATTCTCCTAAGTGAAGAATTTTAGA
>JAPMNP010717047.1:0-10229 GCA_029874935.1 Atherina boyeri | reverse complement strand
GGGCTATGTAGATAAAACAGATTTAGTACATATACAAAAATAATCTCAAAATTGTAACCAAATATTTCAAAGTGCTTTAGCATAGAGATGCAGAGATGCCATGCACCGTTGGTCTTTTTCTTTAAGAGACAGTATAAATACTTGATAACGTGAAAACGCATATTTTCAAAGTTACTTTGACGATATTATCGATGACGAGATATATCGCCCACCTCTAACCACAAGCCAAAACAGAAAACAGACAATTAAACAGCAGCCTGCCTCAATCTAAAAATCTCTGCAGCCAAATTGATATCCAACAAGAGAAATCTAAGTTGTGGACGGACTGTCTGCCATTTGGATCTAGCTACAATATTTAAATACCATTCACTACTCAGCTGATAGAGCAGACAGACACTCCAGTGTAGAAGAGAAACATAAGGAAATATATAAAAACCACCTGCAAAGGCCAAAAGGAATAGTAGTTTATTTTGCATTGGTTTTTTGTTTTTGTTTTTCAATGAAAACAATAATTAACCAGCAAATTATATCTACGTTTCCACTTGGGTGGTCCTAATGGTTCAAAAGGTCAAAACCTGACTGGTACTGGTGGAGTTTTCAAGACGAAAAAAAACAAAACAATTAAAAATAAATAAAAGATATAAATGAAAGAATGTACTTTGATATTATTCTATGAACCAGCATGATGAAATTCTGTGTTTAAGATCTCAATCGCATTAATTCTAACAAAGTTAGTTACTGAGAATCTACAAATGAGCCTAGCCTTTTCTGAGATAATAACTTGTCCCTACTGCTTGTTTACAGCAGAAGCAGGAACATGCTTTCTATCAATAATAAAATATATCTCTCAACATCTTTCGACAGATGTATAATCAAATGAGGCCATAACATTTGTTAAGATAGATTTGAAAACAACCTTCCACCTGCCACGTCCTTAAAGCCACAATGTCAATTTTAAGAAAATCCCTGCACCAGACTACAGGGGGTTTCCCTTCCAAAACTAGAACATTAATTGGTTTCTGTGGCAGTATGATTAAAAGGGGTAGCAAAAAGCAGGATTTCAACTTACTTGACGGTACTGAGACTTTGCCTTCATCAGCGCTAACTAAAATATGTTTCTTATGTGCTACACGCATTGTGCCATATGATCAAAAGTTGCATAACTTTACATTTTTCACAACACTAATGCCAGCATGTTATCTGTTTATATGCTTTTGGAAATAGTTTATTTGCATCAAAATATCAAATGTTCAACATACATTTAGTCACTAAATTGAATAAGTGTAGCAAGATGGTTGTGATAACAAAAGCAAACATCATCTGAGTTTTGTTTTCATCAAAACAGTGGGGTGGGGAATGCATCCCAAGCCGTTTCTACTGAATGAGCTCCAACAGTGTGCTGCTTGTGCAGACTACTGATTGGCAAAATTTCATAACAGAAGGTGTCCCTACTCTCTAGATATGTTAACAGACTATCCAAAAATGTTTATTTCTGGCCCCTTGTAACAAACTCAGACATGTGAATAAATTAAAAATAAACTCAATAAAACTGACTCCATTATTTTCTAATTGATTCATCATGTTGTTGAGGTAATATTTGCCCCCTTGGGCTCTTGTCAGTATAAAATCAAATTCAGTCCATCTTGTTAAAGTAACAACATAATGAGCTTTACATGTCTCATCTACAAATAGTTAATCAAGGAACGTGGATACTTGAACTATGAGCTAAACATTAGATTTAACACAGCTAAGGAAATCAAAGAAAACTAAAACATACACTTCCTTTTCAGATCTGCCGTCTACCATACTACAGAGATCTTCATTCAAGCAAGACAATATCAGAGGAGCAGATGGTGTCCTGTCTGGTATTACAGGGGTCACAGCTTAAAAATCGGAAAGAAGGGACTTGAACAAACTGCTTCAGTGCCATTGTCCCCTCCCAACTCCATCAGTAATGAGTTTAATTAAGATGTCAAATCTTATTATAAACTGGTTTGCAAGAAAAGCTGCTTTTCCCCACCGTTTTCTTTTTTTTAATGTGTTCGCATCCGAAGATCGACTCATGCTATTAAGAAAACATATGAGGCACTAAGGAACATAAAATCGGATCAAGCAAACAAACGTGCACTGCTGGAAAAAAAAAAAAGGAAAAGCTTAACAAGCAAGAGCTGTTGCAAACACAAACAAGTGGTGTTCATTGCAAAGCCATCCCTTTAACAAAGACCTGAGTACAAGAATTGGTTCTGCTGATTTTACCTCAGAGAAAGAGGATCTCACTCGTTGTCTCTCATCATCTTCACAAGAGGTAACCCAATGCGATGCCATCATTCAACTTCGATTAAAATCCTGTTGCATGTGTACACCCACATTGAAAAAGGTAGTCCAAGGAGGATGCAAGCAATTTCGATCCAAATGTATTTAAACCTCCATTTTTGCAGGATGCCTTAGTCCATCTGTAATAAAGACATGAAATACATTGTTAGTGTTTCTTTTTTTGTGTGAATCAAAGGCAGATTTGAAAATGAAGTACTCAGGTCTTGCAACTCACACTGTTCAACAATTGGTACGACAACATGAATCAATTCTTCAGTTGTTCATAATAGCAGACCATCCACGGTCAATTATGGACAATCTGCATTATGCAACAGATTTGAACTAAACTCCATAATCTAATGGATGTTGTTTACGTCTTTTATTTAGACAGATTTACTAGACAGGTGATGGGAAAGGGGTTATTCAAAGTTATGTTGGGCCAAATCACGAAGGTGAGAAGAACAAGGTTTTAAAAAAATGGGCAAGTGGGGGAAGTACTTAACTGGACAGGGTTCTGTGCAGTGTTCGGTTTCAAACCGTCTGCATTCAGTGTTTACATTACAAGAATAAGTTATCGTTATCGGATCAGATTACATTAGTAAAATGTGTTACAGCATTATAGTTATGTCATATAGGAATTTTGTTTTTAAATCATAGCCAAAAAAAAAAAAAAGATGCAATACAGTTAACAAGTAGATGTGTGTGCCAGCATGTTTCGGTAAGTGTAATCGGACTTGACCCTTTCAAGGTGGAGAATGCTCTTCTACTACAGTCTCTCTTGGGGTACCAAATTTGTTTAGTGACTATGTTCACTTTGGTCGTTTGTATGATAAATGACTTTTTGTTTAGACTCAAAATGAAGATGACCGTTCCCTTCTGTATTACAAAAGGAGTTATCCACGAAGCCTTCTATTAATGATCTAAACTTGTACAAAAAGTACAATTATACACTTGGACCTTATGTTTGTTGCAGTTTTTTTTTTTTTACAAAGGTACTTAAATATGAATAGTAAATAATGGATGTTGAAAACACACTTTATTTTTATATTTCTATTAAGAATGTTTTAAAAATGTTGAGAAACTCCAAATTTTGTGGCTGCATTCATTATACAACTGATTGTATGTGATTACCGGTATTTAATTGTAATGTAAATACATTTCCTGCAAATGTTACAGACTGCCATGTGATCTATATTACTGAAAACAGACTCAACAGAAATTTTAAGGAACTTTAAGGCAGTGATATGACAAACCATACAAACCCTTCCAGAAACACAACTGCCTTGTTGTCAACAAGCTGGAAAACAACGTGGATAGTCAGGCATCATGAATGGCCAGCAACAAGTGGAGTACAAGCAGGAGGCAGGGCGGAATAAACGTACAATGACTTATTTTTCCTTCTTNAAAAAAAAAAAAAAAAAAAAAATCACATTTCAAAAGCATGCGAGGAAATGTGTCTTAAAATATAAGTCAGTTGAGTATGTTTACCTTGTTTGTTGCAATAATAATAAACCACCTGTTTTGCGTTATAAACGGGGGAAATTTTAATCATTTGTTTGAGACCGATAAGTCACTCACATATCGTGCCGAACTGTTTTTCTCTGGCGCTCAACAAAAGGAGCTTTGCCTTTTTTACTTGACTCAAAATACCATCACAAAAAATGTGAAAGTCTACATGAGATGTTGTACCTTCTTCCCACGCTGTACATATGATGAGCACTACCTGTAAACCTTATAAAGTCGACAAAAGCAGCAGCCAAACCAATTGCCGCTACAGAGTGCTAGCCATTAGCATCCATGCTAACGGCTGGAGTTTTAACAAAGTTACCTGTGTAGTTGAGGATCGTCATTACAGGCGGCCAACAGCTGCAGTTGTTGTCCATAAAAGCGGGTAACCAAAGTAAAAACATCATTTAGGTGCTTTTATCTGTTAATGCGTCGTCTCAATTTCACGAAATATGAGTACAAATGACTTCCCGGTGATTAATCCAAACCCTCTCAGTGGAGGCGCATGGTGCAGTTTTGTAGCTGGAATTTTTTTTTTTTTCTTCCAGCGTTCCCAACTCTCAGGGAGTCCACCTTCGGTCAATAGGACACTGCCGACCAATCAAAAGCGATGTTGTATTTAATCAAGCCAATCAGGCACGAGTTTACAAAAAGCCTCTGCTACACTCTACGGTTGTGTTTTTTAATCGTTCCAGTGAAGCTGTACGAGTTGAGTCGAGTCCTGGGTAATATACTATTTCTATCAGGAGTAAGAGATAAGAAACTAATGCTCTGAGAGAGATCTCCACATTGCATATGTGTATTTTAACCGCTACCTGAGGTTGTTTAGTACAAAACAATGCTGACCGAGGAGTCACAGTCACATGCTGTAGTTCAAAATAAGGTCGAGCTCATTGACTAGCTATAATATCTGTTCAAGCTGAGCATTTGAGTGTCAGTGGGGAATGTGAGTTCACTCATATCATAGTGCATATAATCCTGATCGTCTTTCTCATCGTAGTCATGATCCCCAAAGCGTATAGGATGCAATCCCAAACCACTCCTATATAATATTGCTATCCTCATTGCATAATTTTCATTTTCAGGTTTCCAGAAATAATGATGCAAGGTGAGTCAGCAGTTGGGAGTATAGAATTAGGTCACAATTTGGCCAAAACATAAATTATGCTATGATACTAACGATACCCAGAAAGATTGCTGTTTCAGACTGAGATTCTCAGGGCTCTGACAAATACCCCTTTTATGCCTCTCCAACATAAGGGAACACCTGTTCGGGGAATTGATGCGGAGGTCAGTTAAAGGAGGAGACTTTCACAAAGCTGTCTTGTCCAGACCGTTCTACTTCCAGTGTGGATATAAGCTTTATAAAGTAACTTGTAAATGTAGGGTAATTTGAACAATACCTTTAAAACTATTAATTTCTATTAACTACCATAAATTCTAAAACATATTTAACAATGCACTTTACTTCGGTGAAATTATGTTCATAGTATTTCCATTTGAACTACTTTATGCCTCACTACATTTTAAAGAAAAATAAATTATAGTACTGCTGCTAACCAACTTAGCAGTAAAGCTGTATCAACATATGTAGGCATCCATAATAAACCATTAATACATTATAGTAATATAAAATCTCATCTGTGGCATGCTGTATTGTATTGCTATTTTTCAACAGTAGATCACACTCCACTATACACTGATTAAACCACAAGAAATTTAGTAATATACTTCCTCTGGTGGATTTGAAGCTCAGTTAAGTTGAAAGGTCAATGTCAATTCACTGTAATCCCCAGAAGACCCTTTAAGTTGAGAGAAAAAAACGTTTCGGCTTTATGGTAGTTCTTGTTCCCAGCTTAAGACTGGGAATCATATGTCAGGTGTAAACAAAGAGCACAGTAGCTCAACACAACAGCTTTTGTTCAATTTGCTAGCTCATTTGCAGTTAACCTATATTTCAACTAAAGGATACCAACCTAATACTTTGGGCTGTGGCTGTAGTCGGAAAACTGCCTTCACACACTAATTAACTATTTTCAGTTCGCGTAGAAGAGATTCAGAGCTCCCAACTAAATATCACAGATTTAAGAAAAACATATTACATAACAGGTCCTCTGTCTTGTGAGCTCAACCCAAGGAACCGCTTCAAATTAATTGCTTAAATCACAAGGGAACATTCATAGTTTTGCAGCACACAACCAAAAACACTCTAAAAGTTTGAAAAATCTTTTATTATATGACAAACTATAAAAAGTAATAAAGAAATGACAAAGTATCCTGATTAAGTACTGAAAAAAACAGAGGTAGTTAGTAAATCTAATATGGTCAATACTACATTGTTGCCCCTGAGTTGTGGAAGTAAAACCCCTAAAAAGCGACGTACATGAGAAGAAAATAAAACATTCCCTTTATTTCCTCCTAGAAACAAAATCCCGCTCATTTCAAGAGTTTCTTCTTATTCTTTTCACTGACAACATAAAACATTCATAATTCACAAATCACTACTATCCAGCTCTTAATACTCCAAAACCAGCAGAATACAGAAACCGTTAGTGTAAGAATTGAACTCATTAAAACAATTAGATGTCTCCTAGTGGTAAATGTCCTGTGTAAATATGTATTTTTTAACACATAGAATGAAGATGTTTTAAAACATGGAAAATATTTTTTCGTATGTGTCTGTGTTGTTAAAGCACAAACATGTTTGATAGATGGAATCTTCCTACAGGCTGCTCAAGGTTAGATGATATCAAAGCAGCTGTAGGTATATGGTATTTTCAGGGAAATGTCTGGGCTTGCAGGAAGAAAATGTGCGTGAACAGTCGTTTTTCTTGCTTCCTTCTCTTTAGATTTTATATTTCTTCTTTCCACTTTCGCTGATCACACATATGTGCTAAAACAAGAAAAGAAAAAGTACAGTCAAATACAGGATGCAAAGCAGGTTTACAAAGCCCATATCTTTCTATCTTTAATTTATTACATTTATTTGAACCTTTATTTTGAACATTCACAGGTTCAAATTGAGTTATTTCAGTGTCTTCACTGAACAGCAATATTTGCATTTAGAAAATAAAAAGATATTCCAAATCTCATTCCAGCAACGTGTAAAAGAACAATTGTTGGAAGGCAAGTTGGCTACGGCATTATGCCATCCTACCTTTTAATTAAAACTCTTTTGGAACTGACAATTTCAACTGTTGCACCTTTGCAAGAGGAATCTGCATCAATTTTTCCTGAATACAAGATTTCAGCGGCTAAACAGTTCACAGTCATCATCGTCCAGCTCTCATTATCATGATTTGCATTTGCAATAAGAGATGGGAATGGGCTGCAGATAACTTATGTTATCAAGTCATGTAAACTGAGGTTTGATACACCTCCATACTGTAACAAATGTTGACTTTTGCATCTTTTTCTGGTAACATCCAGAATAGTCTTTATATTTTCTCTTCCCCTAAGCTGGTGTCTGTTTTTTCTCAAAGGCAACTGAAATTTAAACTCATCTGACCACAGGACTACCCATTTCATTTTCAGGTAACATTACCTAATAGAATTTTAGATTTAATTTCTGGAAACAGCAGAGGACAACAACAGTTCTCCAAGATACCCCTGAACCCATGTGGTTATATTAATCACAGTGGTGTGTTAGTTTCTTATGCATACCACCCTGAAGGCTCAGAGGTTAGAATCATCCAAAATAGTTTTTCTGCCTTGGTCTAATGAGATTTTTCCCAGACTCCCCAGAATGTTTTCACAATAGGCCTTTTCACATACGCCTTTGAAGCCCAGACTGACGTGCTGTTATTGCTCATCTATGCGTCATGTTTAGTGGGTGGGGCATCAAATGTTGATAACCTGAAGTTGATCAGCCACTAACGCACCTCTGAGCTGGCAACGGAGACAGTGTAGCTAATTGAGGCATGACAAATCTGTGCATGCTTATATACTTCACACTGGCATCGCAGAACTCTCCCTTCTAACCAGTGGTGTTATCGATACTTAGCTGATTCCTGAAAGCTGGCTTAGTGTGCGTAAGTACACACCAATGCAGGGCTGAGCGGGGCTCTGTTTGTCATATGTGAATTACCGAGGACGAAGAGCAGTGGGTTAACGGGGACTTTTCTGGTCACACTTTTCTTTTCTGGAAATGGGGTTTGTAAAACATTCAATACAAAAATGTATTGAATTGGTGCATGTGCGACACTCAAGTGTTACTGCACTCCCAGTCTGAGCTCCTACTCTAAACAGAGTAATTATTAGGGGGTTTTCCACAGACATCTCCAGGAATTTTTATCATGCATTTCCACAACGTTTCAGAAAATGTATTCTAATGGCTGATACAGCTCGTTGCAACAGCAGCAGTCGGACCAATTTCAACTGTTAGGGTCTTTCAGCTTCCTTAATAACGTTTTAGTTTCTTTAACGTTTCCCAAATTTGTTTCTGCATGTGCCCTATATTTAGCTCTGCCAGATTCTCAGCTATTCTTCCATACACCCTGTCGTTTCAAGTTGTCGACTCGAAGCCCTGCTGTCCACAGCAAATAAACTCAAAACAGCCTGAACTTCATTGCCAATCCGATTGTCATAGCTCTATTTTTCAAACAACCAAAACACATAGTTGAGTTTGTAGATGTAAAATAAACATGTTTGCAGCCATACACCCATTTATACACAGAAGAGCAGAACACTGCAAGTATATTCCACCAATCAGAGTTCTTCAGCAAACATCTAAATCTAAAAAGTCCTACCGTTGTACTAGGTGCTTTTTCAGGGAAAATTTAGGCGTAAGGGAAATTTTTCTAACCTGGGTAATGTCAGTGGAAATGCACCAAATTTAAAAAAACTCCTGGATAAATTAAGAAAGTTCCTGCGATGGAAAAGGCGCTATTGTCTTATAAGAAACAATGACTTACATTTAGGTCTCTGAAATACTCATTGTAGTCCAATGCATATCCAACCACAAAACGATTGGGTATTTCAAAGCCAACATCTGGAAGCAGAGATGAAAAGTAACTGCAAAATTTTCAATCGGTCACACCAAAGTCATTTTGAATATGAACAACGCACTGACTCATGAGCACATGAAAAGGGTTGATGTGATACTTACAGTCAGGAACCCATGCTGAACTATTCTGCCCTCTTTTCACCAGTAATCTGGGGGAAACAAAAACTGTATCAGTATCAGTTCCTGGTAGGCCATCAATGGACAGTATTTTCTTTTTTTCTTTTAAATGGGACACCTGAAACAGTCACCTATTAAAATCATGATTTCTGTGTGCATCTAGACAACAAGGTGGAAACTGAGTGATTCATAAACAGAACCACTGGGCTAATTTTGTTTATGACATCTTTACCCTGCTACTTTGATCATTTTGGGCTTGAAGGCCTCAACGTGCTTGAGGAGAGTTTTCATTGTCTTTCCGGTGCCCACAATGGCCTGTAAGGCAGAAAAAATAAAAACTGGATTGAGAAATCTGGAGGATCCCAATCTGGAAACACAGATTAAAAACAGTTTCACATCATACGGAAATACAAGTGAGAAGGTTTAAGTTCACTCACTGTCATGCTGTACTCACATTACGCAACAGTTAAAAAGGAGTTCTCTTAAAATGACTTCCACAGAAAACATGTGATGTTTTACACAAAAATACACTTGACCTGTTACACTTTGATGGATATATAAGTGGCAGTGGTATAAAGCCATAGACCAGTGTTTGGTTATTCAGTGTGCTACGTGCACAACATGCTGTATATAAAGTTAGCACAACAAGTAAGGAAACATATTTGGTTGATCAGTTCTCTCCTTTAATAACACTTATTAGTGTTGTCAATAACTGGAAAGCTGAGGTAACTTGTAAGGATTGTGCTTCTTTGGAATGACCAACACATCTAAACATGTAGGTAGTGCCCAAAAATGTACCAAAATATAATATTTTCCAGTTGGTATTCATTGTTGTGTTGAGTAGCTTGGTGGATTGGATGATTGCATTCTTGCACAAAAATAAGAAAAAAACAACACATATAGGTACATTTTACACTTTGTTCATTTTACACTGTCAGGGACCTCAGGTAGCATGTAGAGGATCCATAAGCAGCCAAAACAGTTTGGCACTTCCTCCTCGTTCTGGTTACCAATCAGGTGACATTTTACAGTGGGATGGCACCCCATTTCTCAGGTCAACCAGCGTAGTTGTGTTGGCCACTCTAACACAAACAGCACACCTAAGCTGATCAATCATACATGTGTGAGTGATACACACCTGGCAGTGCTTGGATCTGAAAACAAGAGTGAATACCAACAGTAAAATATTGCAGGGAATTTTGGTACATCTTTGGGGGGTACCACCCAAACTTTTAGTTGTGTTGCTCATTCCACAGAAGCACAAATAATCCTAAAAAGTTATGCCTCA
>JAPMNP010717036.1:0-10311 GCA_029874935.1 Atherina boyeri | reverse complement strand
TTATCAGCTTATTTCTTTATTTCTGTGGAACATTATAGACTTCCGTTTACTGTAATCAGATGCTCTGTAGTGTAACTAATGGTGGAGATCAGGGTGCTTGCTTGTGAACTTGTGAACTCGTGAGCCACATTAGTTTGATTGTCTGCTTCTCACCACTTGAACATGAAGTGGTCCTCCATCAGTGTAACCTCCAACTAACTGACCTGCCCCTCTCCTCCATCTTCCATCCTCTGATTTCTATTTACCCTGCGCTACTTCAATTCCATGTCCGATTTATTAGTGTACCGTCATGTTCTCTGCTTTGCTCACCATCTCTCTCAAATTTACAGAAGCACAAAATCAGGTTAGTTTTTTTTAGGAGCAACTACAGAATTAAACTATTTGCAAATATTTAAGAAAATGTATATACATAGCTTTTTGGGGTGCTGCTATGAATGTATTGTGGTTATTTGTCCATTAGGGGATGCTAGGGAATCAAAGTAGAGAAGCAGCAGGGAAGCAGCATGATGCCTTTAGAGTTAAACTATACGGTCTGGACACTGGTGAGCTTGCCCTCAAAATATTTAAAGGGTTTTACTGTTATACAGTGAGCAATATTACATGTTTGTATACCCAATTTCTTGTTTGTTTTTCCTATCAAAACTTTTCTTTGAGATTCTTGTATACTTATCCAACATTTTTGGATTTTTGATCCCACTGTATAAATTTGGATGATAGGTCTAAAACCATGGCAAAGATAGAAATATGTTTCAACATATACTATCACAGTGTTGCACCAATCTGTGACAATATAAGAAGCCGTTATTGGTCGAATCAAACTGACATAACTCAGTACAGAGGATGTCTGTTGCTAGGGAACAGAGAGAAAAATAAAATGCTAAAACCACTCCAGTCAATGTTGGGTGAAAGCCTGTCTGCAATTATATAAATGCCCTTCAGAGCTCTGGCATCAAGTGCCATTAATGGTTTAACTCTTATTGCATATCACCTGCAGTTGCACTTCATATAACATCCTTGTTGCTAAAGATTTTTTCACTTCAAAATACACTGCAAGTCCCTGTTCCACATCAGATCTTTAATGAAAATAGTTTTATTGTCACTTTAATTTTCCATAGCTGCTAACTTCATATCATTTAAAGTTTAGTTAGGCCCCAGGGAACTGATAAAGTTATTTTGCTTTTTTCAGACACCTTTAAATAGGCTGCAAGAAAGCGAGCACAAAACAAACAGTCTTGAAACAGGCTCCACCTGGTCATCTGCACAGCATTTTGGAGCAACGGCGCAGTGAGGGTGCGGTGCTCAAGTCTGTCAGTTTACTCCCGCAAGATGTCCAGTGACCCTGACGAGGAGGTGTATGTGTTTGGAGAAACAGATTTCTGTAGGAAGAGGTTGCTCTATTGTGCAACATGGCTTTTGTTGGCAAAAATGAAAAGAACGGAGCAGGAATTCAAGAGAGCTATGTCGCTATGGAAACAACAGCAAAGAGAGCTGGAGACACAAGCACAGAGAGAGATATGCACTGTTTGCAGAGATGGACAAATATTTTTGTTTGGCAACACACTCAGCTATCTTTTTTGTAATGAGTGCTTGTTTTTAAGTAGAAAGTAGAGATGTGATGTACAGATACCATCTACTATCAGTCAGCAAACTCTTCATATTACGTGATATTTATTCATTATCATCCTTTTTCTGCTTGTTTGTGCTTTTGATCAGCGTAGCCTTTTGTTACCGTCCTGCTTTGCATGAAGTGACATGCCTGCCTGCCTCATGCAGATTAGGAAGAGGAGGCAACAAGAGGCATGGCTGAGTCTTTGGAGCTTAGAAAGAAACTTATTCATACATCCTGTTAAATCAGCTCCCCGCTCCCAGATCTCAAATTGTTTGCCAAGCATGATTTTGTCACTCTCTTTCTAGGCTTGTTTTCACCCCCCCAACCCCCACCCCCCACCCATCTAAGCCCTCGCTGGGCTACCGTTCTGTACATGCTTTTTGTGGCCGAACAGTCAGCAGCAAAGAGTGATGCACTTTGCCGGGATATCAAGTGGACTTATGCTGTGGTTGATTTTAATTGTGACAAATCGCAGCCTTGGGCATGAAACAAGCCCCGGTTGAATAATCTCATGTCTGTGGGGGCTGAAGTGGTCATCTTCAGGAAACAGTGGGGAGGGGAAGAGAGCAGCAGATGGAGTGAGAGCGCCCAGTTGCCTAATGAGGTCTCACTTGTAGCACTAAGTGTAAAAAAGACCCTGCTTTCTTCTGCTTTCCCTCAAAAAGGGAGCAGCCCTAAAATCTATTTCATGCTCTATTTTTACTCTTTTACACCAATATTAGCACAATGGCCCAGTTTTTTAAAAATGTTTTAATAGTGCAAGTCTGTCTCCATTAATGAAAATATGAAGTTGCTGTCTGACAATCAAAGGGTGAAACTGTTAAGTAGAGTCAAACTAATATAAATAGCTTTGTAAAAAGTATTCTTTTTAAAAAAAACTCACTTAAACTATTAACACGCCTGATGTCTTTTTCTCTGATTTTTCTCTGATTTAGTTTTATTTATATTTCACACCTCTTTCTTTCCCCACAGCACCCACAAGCATCTTTACATAATTGTTTTTTGAAGCACATACCCACACAACCTGCTGTATATATATTCGTCTGTTTTGGGGGGAGGATGTGTTTTTGTTCATCCTCAACAAACTCTAATTGCTATGGTAACAAAATATATGTCCCTCCTCTCCAGCAGCTTTCATTCAGATGAATTTTGAAATCGCCGTGAAATAGCACTGTGGGAGGGGGCTACCGGAGCTTATACCTTACCGGCTGATGATTTTCGAGCAGGTGTAAAGATTGAGGGATGTAGCTATTCAAGCGACTCTTCATAGAGATTTTGGTTTAGAGGCGTTAAACGGGCTTGTTCTTTTTGACAAGTTTGCCATGTCGGAGAAGATGCGTAAAGTTTTGGAAGACTTCCCTCGGATCTCTCCATCTAATGAGCGCGCACTCGTTTTTGATATCTTCGGTTTGTCAGATCACAACGGTCTTGGATGTTGGTAGGAAATTACATGGAGTAANGTTTAGAGACGCGCGCATATTGAAAGTTGTTCAGAGCTGATTGTTACGCGCTGTCAAACAGATGGGATCTTTTTTACTGCCTGTACCCTCAAAACATTATTAGACAAATGGAAGATTTTCCAGACATATACGAAGACTAAATGATATAATCACCTTTTTTTATTTTTTTTATTTTTTAATTTCTTGTGGATATGGAGTGAGAGGATTCTGGAACTTTTTTGGGAATCTTGGTGCTCGAAGGTGGATGTTTTTTCACCGCTTAGCTTTGAAACTCCAGCTGTACTCACTTCAAGTCATCCTTATAGTAAAACACTCCTAAGTAGGTCGTCTTCTCATCTCTTTGTAGAATGGCTCGCTTTGGAGACGAGTCCGCTCCCACCACAGTGGACTCCGGGGATGGGGACGTGGAGCGTGGAGGCGACGGGCAGGACGCGGCGGCGGCGGGACTGACGGCTTCCATGAAACAAGCTAAGGCGCAGCGGGCCCGGACCATGGCTCTGTACAACCCCGTCCCCCACCGGCAGAACTGTCTGACCGTCAACAGGTCGCTCTTCATATTTGCAGAGGACAACATCATAAGAAAATACGCAAGGAGAATAATCGAGTGGCCATATCCTTACATTAAAAGCAGTAGTTATGTCTAAAGATGTTTTCACAGAGTTTAAACTGAGATAGTAGGCTATGTCATTTCAGTACCATGGACAGCGACAATCTGCTACAGTATCTGTGACAGCTGACGCTTTAAACTACAACTTTTTTTGCACGATAAAGAACAGTTTTTTAGGGTTGATTTTTGTCAGTTTCTTTATAGCTTCTTATATATTTGTTCAGTTATAGGCATGTCTCTCTGACTAACGCTGTGATTCCCAGCTGGAAGTTAAATCATATAATTGAAAACAATCCCTTTCATGAACTCCAATCCATTGCTGAATTTGCTCTCCTCATAATTTGGCTAAGTGACTTATTTATTCTTCTTTGGGCTCATTTACTTTGGTGCTGGCAGACGATAGAGCGTAAGCATGTGGTGATCATTAGAAGCAGTTCTGCTCACTGTGGGGGTGGCATGTAGGCACATATCTGCTGCCTTAGTGCTCACTGGAATGTGAACCTGGTCATGAGTAGGTGTCAGTTCAAATCTGCCTGGCAGAATTTTTATGGTTGCCTACTTTAATACTGGAAAGCATTGGTTTCCCTTAACATACAAGTTTTTTTTTTGGCCAACTTGGTAGATACAAGCAGACATAAAATGCTTATTCATTATTAGTATATTCTATTTTTTTCATATATCTTTCAAAGTTTGTGGTGTTTTCCTGTTTAAGTCCTGTGCATATTTAAATGTTTTCAAACCTCATCAGTTCAGCAACATCACTCAGCTGCCATATCTACCCACTGCGCCTCCTGCCTTACGCCCCCTCCAGTGCAACAAGCCAGTCTTCCACTGTTACCTAACCAGGCTCTCTGTGTGTGTGTGGGAGTAGGGCTAGTGGTCAACACTAGCTGGCCACTGGCAGTACCGTGATGTGACTGTAGGTAACACAGAGGCAGAGGTGTGTGTGGGAGAGGGCTGGCCAGTAGTACTGTGGGGGATTGTGGGTTGAGATAACTGCACGTGTCAGAGTGCTGATCGGATGAGACCCAAAATGTCCAGATTGTGAGACTGCAGGTGCAAAAAAGATTCTTGAGAATTTTTAGTAATATTTTTGCACTGTGTACTGCACACAGACTATTAAAACAATTAACAAAAGCTTTATGGTCACTCTGATACTGACTATTAGTGGCCAGAGTAGGTTAATCTCTTTCCATGTAGTTAATTAAGATGAGGTACTCTATGCCAGTCACCTGAAAACTTTTTGCAGCAGTAAATTGGGTATTACAAAGTTTCACTTATGAATTTATAAATTCCAAACAAATTGTTCTGCTTATTTCTCTATTTGTTTACATTAAAATCTGAAGATCCACTAAACTGACATTTGTAATCGATCAAACACATCATTTCTGTCAAGTCTGACCAACAGAAACTTTAAGCTGGCTGTAATGGATGGCATCCACATTTAGACAGTTTATTTGATATTACTCAAAAGTCAATTGATTTAATTTGATAAACCATAGTTTGACGATGGCTACTTAACATGTTAGTAAAACATGTTTAAATAATAACACTATGATGCATAAACTCAGCAGGGACTGTAGTTTGGGTTAAAACTTGCATAATGAGTGATATGCACGCTAAAAGGTAACAATTAGTAACGGAGTGGGAGAGATTTATGAAGTATTTCCCACTTAAGCTATTTTCAACCACTTTCAGTGACAACATTATGGTCAATGTGAGTCAGTGTGAGTCCCAATGGGCCCAATCTCAGCACTCCTCTGTGAGTCAGTGACCCCATTTCACTCAAGACAGGAAAATTAATACAGACAAGCCTATTCCTCATGGGAACTATATCTCACCGAAAGTCACCAGCCTGGGGCTCATTGCAGATGCCACTTCACACATTCACACCTTTCATATGTTTAAAGCCCATGTGAACAAATGTATCAAATGCTAATAAAAAATCTAGAAAAATCAGGCTTCAGGTTACTTATAGACCAAAGAAAAAAAACAAAAGAAACCCCAAAACAAACAAACAAACAAACAGAAAACTATTAATTAGGAGATGAATGCATCAAATCTCAACAGTTACTGCTGCATAAGCCACATGATGAAAACAAGTCATGAAAGACATGAGGTAGAAATCATAGTAGATAGCAGAAAAAGAACACTTCAAAAATTAATTTATCACGTTTGTACTGGCAGAAAGTTAGACAGCTATAAAAGGTACATGGTTGACTTTTATCTATAATGTAAGAAAAGTTACATGTTACAGATAACTACTGATTTATCTTTTTTGGGCATATTTATTGATTTATCATGTTGTGCATAAAAGTTTAGTTTTTTTAGTTTTAGTTTTGTTCAAAGGTAAATATTTAATAATATCACATTCAAAATGATATTCAACAACAAGATATACACTACATCTCAGATCCATCAATCCTCAAATGAATGGATGGATAGAAAGATAAAGAAATTCTCCATTTCCTCATAACTGAGAGACTATTATCAATGATTTGAACTCTATGTTAGCTTGATAGTATTTTTCTGAAGATCTACTTACTGAAAACTTCATGTACACATAATATATAAACACCTGTAAACACCTGCATCATTCAATTCTTAATGTTCAAACTGGAGGTCTGTCTGATGTCCAGAAACCCTCATAACCAAATTGATTAACTCAAAATTAAATGATCTGACTAAGACCTGCTTCTCTTCAGTAGCAAAGACAGGATGGTTAATTGGTTAATGATTTTTCATGCAGAGACATTGCAATGGCTGGATAAATGGTACTGTCTAAATAGTTTGCAGTGAGAGGAGCCATGAGAGGTGTTTGCAGTAGTTTGTGCAGTTACACCATCAGGCCAAGGTGACTTCACAGCATACTCATTCCCTCCCTAACCTCTTCTCTTTCTCTTCATGAAAAGCACTTTTAAAAGCACGTTGCCATGGATACTGGAATCTCTCTGATAGATTGCTTTCAATAAAGGAGACTATGAACCATGCTATAATTCATCTGTCAGTTAATCATCCATCTATTTTCTTTACCTTCCACTAAAGAACCTCTTTAAAATATTAGTAGACTTTTTTCTTTTTTTTTGCAAAAACTACTTTACATATGAAAAAACGTTCACCGTTGTCAGTGGTTGGTGATTTAAGGTGATAGAGTTTAGCAAATATGTGACATGCTCAAATGATGAACTACCATACTGAGTGATCTTCACTGAGATTTTCACTGATCTTCATGATTCCTTTTCCAGCTTTGTATGTTTTCTGGTTTCTGGATGCAGTTTGTCTGTTTTTATGTCCTTCTGTTGTGGCGAAAGACTTATCCTTAACCTCATGACCTTTACACCATTTGAGTATATGATCCTGGCTACCATCACCGCTAACTGTGTTGTCCTGGCCTTGGAGCAGCACCTCCCTGGAGAGGATAAGACCCCCATGGCAAAAAGACTGGTGAGGAGAAATCTTTTTTCTGATGGAGTTTTGACATCTGGATACGTGAGGGGGAAGAAAACAAATGTGAGGAAGTTTATGAGTTATTTTGGTGCCGTAATCTGTGGGATTTTGTCAATATACCTGGTGAATGATAGAATAGAATATTAGTAGTTGGTCTGTTTAATGATTCAATATGGTAAATGGATCATATGACCCCCATGCCATTTTGCTGTGTTGCATTAACAATGTGGTTGGTTTGGACCAGCTAGGCAAGGATGGCCAACTCTGGTCTTCTAGAACCACTGTACTGCATGTTTTAGATGTTTTCCTGCTCCAAAGCATGTGATTCAAATGAGATAAATGTTAAATGGTAAATGGTTTTGCATTTATATATTCAAATGAGATGGGTCCAACAGCTTGTCGTCGAGTTCTGCACAATGACCCGTTATTTGAGTCAGGCATGCTGAAGCAGGGAAACATCTAAAATCTGCATGTCAGTGGCCCTCGGGGACTGGAGTTTGAGATCCCTGCTTCGCTCTGTTTGCTTGTAAGGGATGAGGTATGTTAAATCAAAAATAACTGATCCACTTTCATGCCAAGCATATATCATAAACAACAACAATATAAAACCTAAAAGGAACCAAGTCACATTGTTAAAGCGAAACTAAGAGGTTCCATGTTAATGTACAGCCACTTCTCAAACCTTTCATTGCCCATTACTAACCACCATTAGTTTATAACTGTATTTATAGTAACTGCAGGGGTAGCTAACTTATCTGATGGTAAGTTAACATCTCATTAACTGAGGATCCACATGGATATCTTTGGAATAAAATAATCACATAACATATTTGTGACAAACATGTAAAGTTGAATAAAACTCGTAAATTGTATGAAAGGATTTGGTCGAGTTGGTGAAGACAACTTTCATGAGCCTGCAGTATGTGATAACATCATCAAAGAACACATCACATATCAGTGCTATGACTGACAGAACCATGATGACTGAATTTTCAAACTATCCCTGCTGACCTCTTTATTGTCATCACTCCTCCAGGAGAAGACAGAGCCATACTTTATTGGGATATTCTGCTTTGAAGCAGGGATCAAGCTGGTGGCTCTTGGTTTTGTTTTCCATAAAGGCTCCTACTTGAGGAACGGCTGGAATGTTATGGACTTCATAGTCGTTCTCAGTGGGTGAGTGAAATCATTTTGTCTTCCTTACCGCCTGCACTTTCATTAAAGTGAGAAATCTTTGTTTCAAACCTTGTATATGTATGTGCCAAATATACTGCTGAAATCTGTTTTTGGAAACCATGTTACATCCTAAATGAAAGCCAACCAAATGTGAGCAAAGCGACAGAGCTAACAGAAAGACAAGTTAGCAGTCTTAACAAGCATGGACACCCAACTTGAACCTGGATCATGTAATGGTTCTATACATTCATGTTTGTGATCATGATAGCTTTGTTTCAGAGAACCCTGCCATCATAGCTCAGATTGTATTTTCAGTTTTTTTCAGCATGATCATCTTTAAATTTCATCCCATATAAGTGGCATACTTGACATAATTAAAGCTTGAAGACTAAATATCTTTTGGTGCAACACTTTCCTCCTGAAAGATAACACGATAACAAAACAAAGGGCTTATCTTTTGAAAAAAGAACCTGTTTGGAGTTTTTAATCTCGTGTAAGAATTGCTTACAGGTTGTACAGCACTTTCTGCAACGTTTTTAATGTATGAAAAGTTATTTTATAAACAAAGTTTGATTTGATAAAGTAAAAATGACACTACTGAGCTTTGGCAGATTTTCACACTGTGGTGCCTCTCAACGAAGGCTAATCCATCCATCTGTATCCATCTTGCATCATCTCTCTTCTCTGAGCTCTTTCCAGAAAGCCAATCTGATGTTGACTTTGGTTCTGTCACTTTCTCTCTTTTTTCCCTCACTTTCTCTGATAATATTCTCTTGCGTTTATTTGCTGAATCAGCCATGGTGTGCGTTCAGAATGGCCAGTTGCTTGTGTTTGACGCGGTGCCGTAAAGCAAAACACAGCTGTAAAGTGATGCCCCAGGTCTGAAAAAAAGTTTGGAAGCGATCAGAAATATTGGTGTACCATTCAAATGAGTCAGAAGCACAGAGTTGGGCACGTTCACGTATAACAGTTTGATTAGGATTCAACGTCAATTGCATGCTTAATTCATTTCTAAAATGCTTGTGTGGACAAAAACTAGTACGTGCGCACTACTTTTGATGCGCTTCAACTTGTCCGCTTGTTTTGATTTTAATATGCATTTGTTTTTCATGTAAAACACTTTGTGTTGCCTCTTGGCAGGAAAAGCGCTTGATAAATAAAGTTTGATTTGCTTTGATTTTATATGAAGTTTAAACTAAACAGAGACACATTTGCCCTGTCCAGCAAACAGCTCAGAATACAGAATTTCAAAAGGTCCATTGAGCAGTGTTGCATCAAAGTGAAAAGAGTCCGACAGCAGTACTACATTCTGGTGTGAGACAACCCAAAGGACTTGAGAGTCTTGGGAAAAGTTGGGTGACTTCACACCAGTGAGTATTGACCAATCAGTGACTGGTCACGGTATCACGTGGCGACAACCACGTAAGTTGTGTCACCATCTAACCGATGGGTGCATAGTCGACTAAATGGATGTTGTCCTTGGACAAGAACCAAATGCCAATTAGTTTTCTCTGGCAGATAGAAATTAGCATTTAGTGCGCATCATTGTGTCGGAACACGCCCCAAAGGTCAGAAATGTATGTAGGGATGCTCTAATCTGTTCAAGTGCTTCGACAGTTACACTCAATGAAAAGTTGAATATGACTGACTTCAGGACACAAAGGAACCTGAAATGTCTCCCTCAACCTAATCATTTTCTGCAACACCTGGGAAAACATGTTAGAAGTAAAATGTGAATGGTGAGTAAGCACCCCTGTAACACCTCGTCCTTTTTGGCCATGCTAATTCTGACCTTCATTCAGAGTCTGTTGTCAGATGCAGCTGTGTCAGGCTGCGAGCAGCACAGAAGTGGTGAGAGTCACCAGTCTTCAGAAGGCTAGGTAGCAGAAATGTGATGGGTAAATCAGAGTCTGTGTAATTTTGTTTATTAGGGTTTTGGAATTTAAAGGTACTGTATGTAAGATTCTGGCCGAAACTGGTACTGCAATCATGTGAAACCGTAGCCTATGTAA
>JAPMNP010717010.1:0-18639 GCA_029874935.1 Atherina boyeri | reverse complement strand
TTAGAATAACTGTATAAACTCTGTAGCCATCATGTAAAGATGCTTAAAACACCACATTCCATTTCATTATGGTGATGGCAGGGAGATTTTGCTAAATTAGAGTTTGGGGAGTCGCATCATACTTTACATACATGCATCAAAGTGGTGTAAATCTTCTTATTTTACTCCCATCATGAGAAGGAGTGTTTCTCACAAAACATCTTTATAGATAACCATTCCTTTAGCGTAACACAAAATTACTGGAGTGCCTCTTTAGCACTTTTAATGCAACACGTTCCCTCCTTTTTCTCTTGTGCTCCATCTCCATGCTGGCAAGATATGGGTTTAGCCTAAGGGCATGTCTCTAATGACTTGTTCATCACAAACATTTCCCTATCTCTCTGTTTCCACCTCCTTATCCCTCTCGTCTCCTCTACTGCTCACATCAAGCTAATTAACCACACATCTGTTGAACAAACCTTGTAAAACACAGCCAAGGTGATGAAATTAAGACTGTGAGTGTATGTCCGTGTGTATGTGTGTATTGGCAGGTGTTAACAGTAAAATAGCATTAATCCGTGTTGTGCAGTGTCTTCCATTAGGTAGAGTATCAACCTCTCTGCAGGGAATGAGCTTACTGACAGACACACTTATTCTGTATTCATCCTCCCACACACACACAACCAAGCAAGCACACACACTCACAAGGTAGTTGAAGAATGAAGTGGAGATGGACTAGTAACCACATATTGCCCCAGAGTGTACAGATGATAAAATCTGGGACTTGACAGATGCTCATGTACAAATGCGAGCAAATGGTCCAGTGATGAACAAATGAAAACTTTGTGAGGGGTTTTGGCCCCTAGAAACATTTAAATTCAATAGTTTGAGGTTTTTATTATTATATGTCTCTCTCAATACCACGGCTCATCGCTCTACATAAAACTCTTTTTCGAGTTTTCATACGTTCCACTTCTTTTTTTCTTTTTTCTTTTTTTTTTTACTTTTTCTGACAGTTGATAATTTTCACTTAATATTTATTTTTCTCCCTTCCCCTTCAGAACCAGCGGGAGCAGAACTACACGGTTTTAAAGACTCGCTCCAACATGATGACAGTGGACGGGTTGAAGCCAGGGACCACCTACGTGTTTAGGGTTAGGGCTCGAACCGATGGGGGCTATGGGAGCTACGGTGGAGAAATTGAACTGGAAACAAGTCACGAAGGTAAAGTGAAGAATAATGAAGTATTTGTTTGCTGGTATAGAATTAGCTATTTAAAATTTCCCTTGTTGTTTCCAGCACTAAACAGCTGGTTTATTACATTTTCACCTGTATCCCTCTATTTCAAATTTCCCCTGCGGGTTTTTAGCTTGACGCAGGCACTGGCTAGTTTGTGTTGTGTTCATTCTGCTGCTTCAAACGAAACCCACCATATATCCAAACTAAAAAACGCAGGCCAAGAAGAAGGACAAAGATTAACAGCACAGCAAAATGTGCTGCCATCTTCTGTCAAATGTGTTAAGAATCTGATTCATCCCTCCCACAGTTTAAATCAATCCTGAAGATGGTTGTAAAATAGCTCACTTTCATCCAAACGTCTTCTTCAGTTCTGCTGTCAGACAGAGACACCCAGGCAGCCTCACAGGTTGTCGTCTATGTATCTGAACCAGTGGTTTCAAAGTATCCTGGAATACTTATCAGGTAAAAGGAAGACAACTCAGTTCGACAAGAAAGGAAAGAAGAAAAAAAGAAAGACCATGCCTGGATTGGAGATCTTAATTCACACAGACCGCAGGAGCAAAAACTAATAGGTGGAAGATTTTTCCACCAGAAAAAGTCAGAACACATTCTTTATACAGGTTTTTTTTAAATGTATTTTAGTTTTTCTGTGCAATAGTTTAAACTTTTCACTTGAAATCAGATAAAAGCAGTTGAAAAATCTTAGCTACTGTGGCCTGACACACACACACACACACACACTCGCACCTCTCATGTTGATTCTCATAGATAATGTTGTCAAACTCTCCGCCAAGCATCCATTTCTCCTTTGTTTGCTTTCATCCACTTTCATTATCTCTTCATTGTGTGCTCGAGGATTTTCTGCTTTAGAAACCCCTTAATGTGCTCTTCAAAGTGATCATTGATTCCCAGACAGGCGGGCAGAGTGGAATGAATCGGTAAATGTATATTTATGCGTTATAGGTTGATTGTGCAGCACACAAAAAGGCACATATTGGCTAATAAATCATTCAGTAGTCAATAAAAGTAACTCAAACTTGGGTTTTTGGTCCTTTGTAAGATCAAAACTGACCAATTTAATTTGTCAGGCAGAGTATTTCATGTATTTAAACCCAATGCTGAGTCTTCAAACAACAGGTCCGAATTCAAGGGAAACACTAAAACACAGTGCCGCTGATCTTGTAACAATCACATCAGAGCTATCGAATCAGATCAATTATGTCGATCGTTAAAAGTGATTACGTGTGTGCCACCAACTTTAATGGGAGATCAATGCCAGTCTGTGCCTGCCTCGGGGTATTAATTTGCCTCCTCAACACACACACACATACATATTCATATACAGTGCACAAACACAGACACACGCACCCACTCATGCTTAGCTAAGCCAGATAAATGGGGTATTTGTTTTGAGTAATGGCTCGATTGGTGTGGCGTAAAAATCGATGCATCTTTGCAGAAAGTTCTCGGCGGTAGCCTTGTTATGTGCAATGTTAACATATCCATTTGGACAGCGCAGCCAAATGGGAATGGCTTTCACGTCCACTCTCATACCCTCATAGGCGATGCAGAGAGGGAGAGCGCTTTTCATCACGGGGCCTTACTTACTATTCCATCCACCTCCTTTTCTCTCTTGTGCTGGTTTTCTGCTCTCTCTTTTTCCCTCCTTCAGCCTGTCTTTTATCTCTTTTCTATTGCTATGATATTTCATGCTCTGTCCATCTTTCCTCTGCCACATTTGCAGTCTAACTTGCTGTCTTTTTAACTCTGAGCCACTCTTCATCTTTTCTCCCATCATCTCCCTCCAGTAAAAAAACAAACAAAACATGCTTGACTCCATTCCATCCTCATTTATGCTTGCTTTAATAAACCGGTCTGTTCAACTTTTGTTCTTTGCAGACGTCCTGGCCATAGGGGACCCCAATCAGTCCACCATTCTGGCAGTATCAATCGCAGGTGGAATCGTCCTCCTCATCTTCCTGGTGACCTGCTTTGTTGTCAGCGGAAGGTAGGGTCAACACAAAATCACCATTAAAAGAAGGAGCCCTTTATGTCCTAATAGTAAAATAACCTTTAAAGTTGAAGCCTATGAATATCTATTTTTGTTACCATAATCCAGTCCCATGGAAACCACAGATCACTTATTTCATGTGTAGGCATTTTATTTCTTCAGAAATTAGCTCCGTGCAAGACAACCTCGTTAATGTTAGGAAATGATTGAAAAACGAACAAACAAACAAACAAAAAATATTAAAGATGCACACCTGTTGCACCTGATGAGTGCTAGTAAACTACTTTATGTGTTCCACTTTCTCTATAAGTATTTGCTTATTTTGTATAAGACCAGTTGTTTTAAGAGATTATTTAACATTATTTTAACCTTTTAAAACCTGACATTCCTCTATTGGGACACCTGGAGAACATATGGTGCCAAACTATGATACACTGATTAAACCTTTTAGAGACCTTGCCTGAACTGTCTAAAGCCTCTCTAATGTTGTTCTGCTTCACCTAATCAGCCGCCCCCTTTAAAGAGATAATGTTCACATATTGTACTAGAGCTACAGTTGCAGCAATCCAAAGTGATGTTTGTATTAATCTTGAAGGTGTTTGGGTTTTTTGTTTGTTTGTTTTGTTGTGTTTTTTCGGGTTGTTGGTTTTTAAGCAAGCCTGAAACTTTTTTCATTTGTGCTATGTGCCATCTTCGTTTATTCTTCACCAGTAACACTTATACTGTTATTTACAGCACTTTGAATTTTTACAGCACTTTAAAGCACTTTAAATTGTTTTGTAACCTGAATTGTGCTATACAAATAAACTTGCCTCGCCTTGCCTTACACATATTAACAAATCTCACAAGTGTTCCCTTTACTATGACACCAAAAGTGTTCAAGTGCACCTTGATGTTACAGAGACATATTTGTTTTATTATGGGTATGCAATATTCAAGCAGATACCTGTAAAATGAAAAAAAGGCTCAAAAGGTTAAGTGAAACTTAACATTTGGACTTTACATTGCTGCATATTTGCAATCAGTTTTTAAAGATTTCCAACTTCAAATTAATTTCCCCTGACCATAAGAGAGAGTATCATCAGTCATGATGATATTCTTTATATCATCATCAATATAATCCTAGAAAGAGAAGAGCAGCATTAAAACCCTTCAAGATTCACATTTAGTTCAAACTTGTTTGCCTTGTTTTCCTCCATAGTTACACATTATAGAGTCACAAACAAAAAGGATTTTCTACATGTAGTCATATACAGAAAGCCTATCTGGTAATATTCAAGTGCATTCATGCACACATAAGCTGGTCTACTCTCTCTCTCCCTCTCGCTGAGGGCTTATTTGTGGGTGTGAAAAAGTCGGCTGTCCATCTCTGACATTTACACGGCTGCACAAGTCTGACTAAAGGTTGTGTTCCTCTGAATGAGAAAAGCATGGAGTTTCTATGGTCACTCTCTTTGAAGGTTAGACGGCTGTTAATGCTCTGTTTCAACGAAGGCCAAAGAGGAGAAGGAGATGAGAGTCAGAGTGGAAAATAAAAGAACACCGACTGGTGAGAGGAGGGAAGATGAAAGGATCTGAGTGAGGTGAAGGCTTTTTGGAGAAGAGGAATGGGAGGAGAGGAAAGAGGGATGACAAGCATCAGTGATTTACTGTACCTGCAACCAAATGTTTGTCCTCCATGAGTTTTAACTAGATTAGCCACATTTTAAGAGCTACACACACATCCACATGCATGCAAACATGCTCATACTTATGTACACTCACTAAAAACATTAGTATTGATTCAGGTGATTGCTTATCAGGCTGAGTGCTCTATTCACTATTGACTAGGGGGGGTGTAATCAGCAGAATCCGCCCTATGTGGCGGACACACACACACACGTGCACACATGTATGACACTCATGAACAGAAACACATAAACATGTTTTTAATCAGCTGGGGATTATGGGGTTGTCCATATAAGAAGAAAAATAACCTGTTAAACATTTTCTGTTTTGATCGCACATGATAACACACATACACATACACACACACACACACACACAAACACTAATCAGGTTTCACAGGTTTGGGAGGTGTTAACTAGGTTTTACAGGAGGGTCGATGCACTGCCATCAATTTCGGGTCTCTCTCTCTCTCTCTCTACCTCTTTGTGCTTATTTCTCTTACGCTGAAAGGTGTGGACACTCGGGAGGAAGCAGCGTTGATTATTGCTTTCTATTAAATCTCATCTGTACATCTGTCAAAATGTGTGTGTGCGCGTGCCCAGGTTAAGTGTGTACCATGTTTGCAACTGGGGAATGAAGCGAGGATCAAAGCTACATCACTAGGGAGACATGAAGGGGAGAGATAGTGCTCAGGGGGCATAAAGATGGACAGAAGTGAGGTAAAGGAGAGACACAAGTGGAGAATAAACATATTAGATAGGCAGTGGGATTGACAGGCTGCTGCAAAGAGAGGGGAGAAGGTACATCTGAAGTACATTGGTGCCACTAGAGAGCCACATTTAAGATGGTGTGAAAGATAGAGAGAAAGAGGTGGAGGCTTGAGAGAGAGAAAGGGAGATTAATGGAGGGAGGAGGANGGTGCAAGGAGCAAAAGATGAAAAGCTGGATTGCGAGTGTGTTTGAAAAAGGAGGAGGAAGGGTAAGCAGAGATGATGGGTGGGCGATTGCACTGTTAGGTGCAATAGGACTGTCATCCTTGAGGTTTCTGAGGAATTGGGCGAAAATCTAAAACTAATCTCCTCTTGTGTTGCACATACATCCCTTTTTTCATCTGTCCCATCTTATCTGTCAGTCAAATTCTCTTTTACTGCACGCTCTCATATTACCCTCTCTGCCGCTGATTTTCTTTTCATTTCGCCCCCTTTTTTCGGCTCTTCGACTTTCATTTCCTGCTCTGTTCTTGAAATTTACATTTGGATGGATGTATCGACAATCTGATGTATTCGCTGCAACCAGCTCAATGTGGACAATGATTAAACTGAAATTGACATTGAAAGTCAGCCAGGTTTTAATTGATTTTCCAGCAGACATTTATAAGACCCCCTTTTCTCCCTAAATGCCAGCTGTTTAAATAATCATTAAACTGGATAGAAGTGCTGAGGTTTTTGTTCTTGCTTTTCCACTGTTGAATCTACAATCCTGATCACATTTAGCACAGCTTGATTGAAGGTTCTTATGACTGAAAATGTATGCCCACACAGTATTGTTCTCACATAACCCACTCAGGCACATATAACGGTTCCTGCAGCCTTTGCTGGCAGGGTACTGAACAGCTATGCCTCATAAACGGGCTGATTTGCAGGCTATTCTGTTCTCTCCTGTTCTCATTTAATAAAGTGCTGTTATGCTATTGTTACTGCAGGAGGGAAAACATGAAAAAACACCCAAAGCTCCTCAGACACAGCACGCCGCTGACAGATCACACCAGTTATTGCCGTGTGCATGCCATTATTGCTCTGCGAGTATATGCGTGCAAGTGTGTTTTTGTGTGTGAAGTTTGCGCTTTTGTCCTCCTGAGGGTGCTTTGGCAGGCTGGCAGGTGCAGACGACGGGAAACTAGCAAGCAACTGGCATAGTCTTGGCTTCAGCAGATGGCCTTTCACTCAGAAAGCATTCTCCCCTTCGGTCCTCACTTTCTCTCACTCCTTGTTAAACATGTTACAGCTTCTGCCTCCCAGCATCTTCATGTTTGCCTGTGCATGTTTGGGCCTGACTTTTGTCTGCATCCTAATGATGCTCCAGCCTTACGAACATCTCCTTCTCTGAATAGCTGCCGGCTTTGGTTATGTGCCAGAACAGTGTGTGTTATTTTCTATCTTCAAGTTTCTTCATCTTTTTAATGTTGGACTTCTGATGTGAAGTCAGTGTAAATTTGATCCATCTATGATTGTTGTTTCATGGACTTTGTGTCTCAAAAGTCAGCCTTCATGCTATATATCTGTCATAATAGCTGTGGATACAGTATTCTGCTGGAGTTCAAGTCCTCAATCCGAAATAGAAAATGACTTAAAATCTGATAGAAGTCACAAATGGGCTACTTTTTTCTATGGAGTTTTTAGATGTAAAAGAAAGAACACAAGCCATCATTTTGCAAAAGGGTTCAGTTCAATGTATGATTTTCTGTCATTCCTCTTATTTTCAAATTTATGTAATCTTCTATTGCAGAATATTGAGAAATTCAAGGTAAACAGCTGAAAGGGAAGAATACTAAGAAAAGTGAGCTATCAAAATGCTGCTTATTGTGGCAGACAGACTTCTCAGTCTCTCTAATAGTGAGGAATAACAGCTCTACCTCCTTAACACATTACCATCTCCTGTTTACGTGTTTGTATGTTTATGCGATGAAGCTCTTTCACCTCCGCAGCATCTGCTGTGCAGCCCAGGGTTATTCTTGAAAACTTCATGACACAAAAGAGGAGAGGAAGGATGAAAAAAAGGGGGAAGCGTGTGCTAATGAAAACATGCGGCTGAGAGAGGAGAGAGCAGTGTTAAGAGGCAGCCAGTGAAAAGAGCTGCGAGAAACTGAACAACTGCAACACTGATTGAGTTTAAAACAGCTCAAAGCGTGTGCGTGTGTGTTTGTATGCATGGATTTTCAAAGACGATGTGGGACACTGATGAGAAAGGAGAATGGTGAAGGTTTTTCAGCTTTGTATTCAGGAAAATCTTAAAGGAACGGGTGGGTAGAACAAAGGCCCAAAAAATGGAGCTATGTTTGCCACATGATTTAGTGAATTTGGTAGAGGTAAAAAAAAAAAGAAAGAAATCATCAATGCAATCCTTCCTCTCTGGGTGATGCTGGTTTGTTTGCTCAATAACACTGATAATGACTTGGCAGCCAAAAGACTGTAGACTGAGTGTACACAGATCTAAAACAAAAAATGGCCATTGTGGTGAGGTATGTGTAATATCATTAGGCAGGTTTCTGTGTGCTTGCTTGGGTGATGGTGCTTAAGCTGCAGGGTGTATCCAAATACAGCTTTGTCTGCAGAGTGCCTAGAAAGTATCTACAAAGCAGCGCAGTAGTAGCAGCAATCTGCTGCAGGTGCATGACTGTTTCACTCAGGCTCAATGGAAATGAACAGATGTTACAGTGGGATTTATCAAAACACCCGTAGAACAACACATAAAATGAAAGGTTCTAAAGCTTATAGCCCATTAAAATATATTTGTCGGACACACAAACACAAATGCATACATTACAATCTTGACCTAATCAAGTTGTGTCAGTGTGGTAACATCATTAGGGAAATTAGTTTTACACCGATATCCGCGCATGGATCTGTTAGCCAATATAAGGGTACACTTCAATTAATGATGCAGATGACATGCTGCTATCTGCTTCGTTCCACCCTCTTGCATTCGACCTTTCACCAGGTTGTTAAAAATTTGGCTACGTTACACCAATTACCACCGAAGAGCGTCTCTCTCTTCCTCTACTTTTTCTTTTTCTTGCATTACCACTCTCTCTAATGAGAGGCCGGGAAATGAAATGTTTCCAAACAAGGTGTTAATGAAACATGGACAGATTTATTAGTCATAACTCTTCAGCTAATCATTTCCCCCTTTCTAATAATTAGCCCAAGCTGAGTAAATCTTTTTACACTGCGGTCAGAGAGTGTTGAGCCGGTGCCAAAAACGGCCAAGATGAAGAGAGAGAAAGCCAGAAGAAGTCATACTCACTCCTGTTCCCGAACGCTCACATCAGCTTTACTTTTTGTCAGTTTGTTTATCCATGCTGTTTGGACTCTTCATAATCCAAAATCAGCTTTCATAAACCACTGTGTTTATTAGCAGCCAAGCAGATAATGTGCTTTGTTTTTTAGGTGATGAAGGAGGCTTAATTTTGCAGTGAAATAATGAGAGTGAATTTAATCCATTGATTTCATTCCCAGTAATTATTTTTTATTTAATGGCTTGATATTAAATGGAATCACTATTATCATGAGTAATGATGGGAGCAGATACCCACAGCAGGGTGTGTGTGCGTGCATGTGTGTTTACCTATGAGTGTGTGTGTGCGGAGGGAGTGATGGAGAAAGTAGGATAGATGTGTCATTTCATTGTGTCATGCTGGAGGGGTGACTAATGATTTACTGATTTCATTTTTCTAGTCATTCTGATTAGCAGAGGGAAAATAATGTGGGGAGACAGGAAATGAAAGAGGAGAAGAGATGAGATTAGAGGTGACAAGAGGAGAGGAAAGGAGAGGAGGAGGTAAGAGCAAAGAGAAAAGGGGGAGACAAAGGGCAAGGAGGAGAAAGGAAAAAACACATCACCATCCAAACAAAAGACTTCTGTCATCTTTAGTCCATCATTTTATGCATTTTGAAAGTCTTTCTTGTGTCCTACTTTGTTCCAAGGTTATTCCATCTTTCATATTTACCTCAGTCTCTTTTATTCAGCTTTTTTTGTGTCTGATGTGTATAATCAAGGTTTTCACTCTGCCCTGCCAAACCTTCCTTTCATTTAAATCTAATCTTTACTTCCCTATATGTGTATTTCAGGTTTTTTTCTGTTAGCTTCTTTGCATTCCACCATGCTTTTCTGCCATCCTATAATGTGCCTGCCTCTCGCCTTCCAACCCTGAGATGTTTTCCCTTCTCGACTCCCCCTCCTTTTTCTCTTTGATTCAAATGATCTGTTTGACATAATATCATTTGTGAAGTAAAGATTGTAGCAGCCTAAGAAACTGCTAATCAGAGAATTAACCGTATATGTGCAATGGGATAACTGTGCTGCACATCCGACACATGATGGACATTTTCTTAACTGCACACAGCTCTGTCAAGCTTTAGGAAAAAGCAGCACAGATAACAGCAGAATCACTGAGTACTCATTTTAATTATCAGAGGACTTACAAGTCAGCACAACTCAAAGTTGACATGTCGCGTCTTTCTCGCATTAGCCTGGAGTTAGACTGAGGCAGAAATGGTAGCAGTAATGGAGCCTGAGGCCTATCGGACCAATGAATGAAGAGTTGGAATATTATATTATTATTATCAATATTAGAAAAAATAGCCATCTTTTGACACTTGCCACTTTGCTTAAGAAATATAAACATAGCTAGAGTTTAAATTTTTGTTTAGTTTTTCTTTAAGGATTTGAAAATGTAAAAATACTAATGAAAACATCTGATTGTATTTGTTTGAAAATGAAACATTTTTGAGGGGCTGACCACATTGCATTATATTTATTTGAGCCGTCACCTGACAGAAAGACACACTGATGATTAGTATTCGCCTTATGTTCATGTGGTTGACCTTATAGATAGCTAGTTCCTTCCTAGTATCAACTGGATTGAATACTGAAAATTATGCTTTTACAGTTTTTCTTGATTGTTTACACACAAAAACTGGTACTTGAGACACAATGACCACAACATGTAACTTGTGCACCAACCCCCTGAACCAATTCTGCTAAACTACAAGCACAATTTCTGCTTTACACTCAAATTGCAATTCTAAAACACGTTTTTTTTCACAACACTACACACAATTCTCTGCATTTGACACAATGTTAATGTAAATTTTTCTGCCTGGAGATGGAAAGTGTATGACCGAAATCCACAAATGCGTTTACCCCTTCTCCAAGCTATGGAAGACACATGTAGAGATATAGCAGTTGATGCTTTTTATGGCTGGATTCGCCATGCTAGGCGATATTTCCCCCGCTGCTTGGCCAGGGAAAACATTGCTTGTGATTTGGATGAGGTGCTGTGGCCAGACCAAAACAGAAGACAGGATGCTGTATAGTTTTTTTTTTTGTTACAGTAACTGTAAACAGTAAATTCTTCTGTTTTGTATGTAGCCTACCGTACAGTATGTGGAACTTTGTGTTGGTTGGGATGAACACTGTGTACATTGTTTTTGTGGGAAAAATAGAATATATTTATTATCTGCTATTTGTGTGTTCCGAGTATAAAAACAATATTCTCAAATATTTTACATTACAATACACTTATGAATATACTGTCTGTAGTAAGTGTAACACTGAACAAAAAAGGCATAAGTCATTGTGATGAATGGAGAAGTGCGTTTTACAATTAGCACGTCAGTGTTCAACTGGTTCTTATAAATGTCTATTGATATGATGGTTTGTGTGTGTCATTTGAAAACAAAATACCATTTTGAGAAGAAATAGCATTGCTTTGAATGTGAAGTTTAATTTTGCGGGAGAATTGAAAGGTTTAGCCCAGTGTGTGTATGTGTTTTTGGATTTGTGTGTAGAGAGTATGAGGTATGCTTTCGGAAAATGTGTGTAAACAATTGAGAAAAACTGTAAGTATATCTGGTGTTTGTCTTATGATGGACTGGCATCCTGCCCAATGTGTTTCCTTGGTTTCAGGGCAGTGTATGTTGGAATGGGATCCAACAGCTTACTGTTATCTTGAGTGGGTGCAAGTGAGTTCAAACAATAAATAAATGTTGTTTTTTATGAGGTAGGGTTAATTAAGGTATAACTTAAAATGCTGTTTCACCGATGGGGTTCATTTTCTCTGATTTATTGTCCAGTCCTAACCACCAGATGCAGACGCTTGCTCTTTCTCAGCCTTTCTTGCATGTTCTGCAGCCATGCTGTTGCCTGATGCTCTTCGTTTTCACATCTGTTCCTATCTCACTTATCCTTTTCTCTTTCTCCTTTTTTCCCTTTAGGGCTGAATTATGTGCTGATTATGTTGTACTTGCCCTCTGTCCTTGTTAATTCTCTGCCCATGCAGCTTGCACTTGACTTCTCTATCCTTCTTTGTTTCACTCTTCCCTTTTATTAAGATCTATCTTTTGTTGCTTTTCCTGCTGGACTGTTTCCCCTTTCAATCTTTCCCTTCTTTTTTTTTCTTCCACTTTATCCTCTTCTCTTGTTGTTGCTGCTCAAACACTTCCTCACCTTTCTTCCCTTATGTTAACCTTGTAGTTTCTATTCCTATGGCGGCCTCCCTGCCTCTTCTCACGCGTTCCCTCCATCTGATTGCTTGTTAGTTGGTATGCAGGCTCGGACCCCCATTGTGCATTCTTGCCTGTCAGCACTCTCTTTTTCCATCTCCTTCTTGCTCTCTCTTTACTTTTCTTTCCAGCTACTCCTGTCTACGCTTTCTTCTTTCATGGGAAAAAAAACAGCACAGCAGCATACAGGGCAGAAGAAAGAACCTGTTCTCAGAGGATAAACAAAAAATGAATAAATAA
Organism: Atherina boyeri; assembly: GCA_029874935.1. NCBI lineage: Eukaryota > Metazoa > Chordata > Actinopteri > Atheriniformes > Atherinidae > Atherina > Atherina boyeri. The sequence continues at coordinate 6,219 of JAPMNP010717010.1, read as the reverse complement.
AAGGTTTTTTTGTCTTTTTTTTGACAAGCCAATGTTTTCACTCATAGGAAAAATTAAGAGAGATAAACGACAGCAAGGCAGAGAAAAGGGAGAAGAAAAAGAAGGAGGGGCTACAGTGACAATAATATATGGATGGAGGCTTGCTACTGGAATGACAAATGGGTCTCGAGTGACAGAGTATAATATTAAAAAGTAAATTGATATGCAAATGTGGAGTGAGTAGCTTTGGAGGACAGGGATAGCCTGTTGTCCTCGCTGAAGTGGAACAGAAAGACTGAGAGAAAGGTGAGAGCCGGGATGTGATAGTGCTAAGGCAGTCCATTAAAGTGTGGGTTTTTACTTGATTACTGCAGGACTGTATACTTTAAATCAGGATGGATCTAAGACTCAACATGCAGGACATGTGTATTTGCTTTAGAGCGTGCAAAGTATGGTGGAGTTGGATGTCAGCTAAGTGGAGCAGTGATTTCACCCACAGCGGCTGGCGGTATTCATGTGACACTACAGTTATGCAGGAGAGAAAAAAAGGAGTAGGACTTTCTCCTGTTGAAGCTCAGCAATCTGAACGTTTATTCTGTGAATTCCTGAGGCAAACATATCAATAGCAGACAAAAAGTCTTTCTATGTGGCTCAGTGGTAAGCAAAACCATGTTTTTCGTATTTTTAGATTTAAGAAAGAAGAAGGAAAAAAAGTGTATGAAATGGGTGTAGACACCATGATGTTGCTCACTGGGTTGTAAACTCTGATTCCCTTTGAGTCACAACGTTATTAATTAAAGGCTCCTCTGCTTTGGGGACTGTCTTTATTTTTTACAGTGAGTTTGATCACTATTACATAAAGATTATAAGACATGAACAAATACCAGTTGGTGGTTCAAAAACCATATCCCCAAACAAATTTACTTCTTTACACAGGTGTACATGTCACATGGAATGAAACTGCGATTGTATTTATTGAAGATAATTTTGAAAAAACAGTAATTTGACCAAGACTGTTGCTGTAAATTGAATCTATATATCTACATATTATACCGTGACACTTGAATGTTTCTTAGTATGCTTTTTACTGACCCTGGAATAGCAATGTAATACGGAATGTGAAGGTATGTCACATGTTTAATGTTGAGATGGGAGCACTATCTTGTGGGGGCACTCTTCGTATCTGATAGTTTACTACCATTATTGCCAAGTAAGCTTCAAAATGTTCAAATTTTTACAGAAAAAGACAGAGATGGATAAGGTACAGTAGTACATTTTACTGAGAGATTTTAACTTGTGCTTCAAAGGGACAAAGCACATTAGAGATTCATATCACAAACTGTGGCTCTGCGATGGACTGGTGACCTGTCCAGGGAGTACATGTCCTCTTACCTCATAGCTACTGGGATCTAGGCTACAGCCCCTCATGACCCTGCATTGGAATGAGCGGAAATAAAAAATGGATGGATGGATAGATGGAAGTTATGAATCCAAAAAAATTCAGGGAAACTGACAAAAGATTTTGCCCTGACTGTTAATTGACAATCCTACATTGGGCCTAAAACTGATTCCCAACCTAGTCTGAACACCCTTTAACAAAGATGGCCATTTATATCACTCTCAGAAACAATAGGGTATGTGATCGTTTTAAGGCATCATAAGTCAGGTATCAGTGTTCTAGATTCCCATTTTGAATATCATCACATTGTTAAAATAATGGCCTCAGACATTTTTTCAAGTTTTTCTAAAAACACAAAAACCTCAACAAGACATAAGCTTTTTGTGTTTTATAGAGAAACAAAACAAAGAAAAAGATTGGCCTTTTTTTAAGATGTGGTGACAATATGTGATGAGAAAAGATGAAAGGTCAAGTCCCAATAATCTATTAAAAAGATGTATGCTGACTCAACTTGATCCACATTAGATTGAATGTAAACAAATTTGCAAAGTGAATTTACCCTTAAAAATATTTAAATGACTTGAGTCATATGCTATTTCCTTTTTGAGCTGGTAAACAATAACCTGACATCCAGATTTTATATAATATCCCAGATATTACCAGAAATTGATTAAATTTTTCTCCCCATTTTCCCACATTGGTGGATGTCCACCAATGTTGTTGTCTCTTTCCCCTTCTTCAAGGTTTGTTTATGGTTGGAACAACTGTTTCTTGTACTATATCTAATAGGAAATAAAGAATCGATCTATCTATTTATCTATCCATCTATCCATCCATCCATCTGGAATCATGTCTCGGAAAGCCTCAGGTTACCATTACTAGCAAATAAAAATCTGCCTATATATGGTTGGCAGTAGAATATTATTTACAGCGGACAATTAGTTTTACAATTTCATTATGTCAATTTATTGTCATTAACATTATGGCCAAAATTACACATAAATTAACATAAATGTCTGGATTAATTGTTACAGGAGGTCAGCAATGACATAATATTTGGGATTGTTGTCTTTCTTTATCATTAACCAAGGGCTTTGGTTAACAATAGCAAATGCATTCATTGTATTCATGCATTTGCTGTCAGATTTGGAAAACACTGGAATATTAATTAATGATGAACAATTTTCTTTCTATAATAAAAAAAGCTATATTTAGTCTATTTCTAAAAATGAAGAAACAAAGAAAGTTTTAATCAGTTAAGTAAATTTGATGTGCCTTTTACTGAAGAGATGCCTAATTGTTCGAATCTGAAATGGATTGAAAAATGAGAAAGTATCCTGTTCCACCGTACATTTTTCTATCGCCAGTTTCATATGTGAACAATCTAGAATAAAAATAGGAAAATAAATACCCACGGCGTCTGAAAATCACCTCCACATTGTCCTCCAGAGTCCAATTCTAGTGTCTTTAACAGATGAACTGGAGGTCAGCTGCATTCAGTTGAAGGTATTAAATATCTGTTTCAAACACATACATCCAGACACAGCTGTCGAGGGGGAACAAAAGCCACAGCCATGTCAGGTTTTGTGCCATGTTTAAGACTGCAGTGCTAATGAGTCATGACACTTCTAACTGGAGAGGAGGAATGAGTTGCTCTGTAATTACTATGGAAATGTGTTCATTTCCCATCAGACACACATGCATATGCAGCCATGCAGTCACTGAGACTCTCTCTTGCTCTCTCTCACATACACACACACACACACACTAACATTGAAAGACATCCAGCAGTGATGAGGAAGTGTTTTGAACCTGGTTTTCCAGAACATGCACATTTACATGTGTGTGTGTATGTGCAACTGCATCCCTGGGGGATGCGCAGGCGCAAAGTCGGAGCAGAGGTGTCACCCATGTCCCCATTCCCCATATGTTTTAAACACATGCCCCGGAGCACTGAGTATATGTGACTGTGAGTCAAGAGGGTAATGATAGTCCCTTGGTGTTTGACTAGCAGGAGCCCAGCTGATAAGCAGGTGGGACTCAACTCCCCTTAAGAGCATTAGGCCTCCTCCCATCCTCAAATACCACCAAGTCCCTACCCTTATGCACATGTGCCTCTGTGTGTGTGTGATCCCAAGACAGTCTATTGATGTCTGGGTTAAAGTATGCATTCAGCTGTGTAAAATCAACACAAGGACTAAACACCAAATTTACTGAGGCAAGTGAAACCCCACGCTTCCCATTTCTGCTGCTTTGTCTCATTCTAAGTCATAGCGCATTACCGTGTCTCTTCTCCACTCACTATTCTCCTCTTTTATTTTGTTGGTCTTCATCTAATTTCTCTGTTCTCTTTCTTTATCAAATCTTTACCCGCTGCTTCTTTCGGTGCCTTGATTCCCTTCTGTCCTCCTCTACTTTGCTTTCTTAAATCACATGCCATCTGTGCTGCAGATTCCCAGTTGCTCTTGGCCATGAGCCCAAATCAATTTATCTTCTTGATGGACAGACTGGATGCTGCTATACCTGTACAAAGAAAGGGGACCTGTGACCTTAAGGCAGTCCTCTGCTGCTCCAAATTTTGCAATAAATTGTGATTAAATTTAAAGAATTAGATAAAGAATCGTCCACCAAACACAAAAAAACATCAAATAACTTCTGCATACATTTACAACTCCCCCACCCCATCTAATTCTTCCTCATCACATTATGAATTATACAGCTTTCTCTTTTCATCAAAGAGAGAGGAGAGCATATGCTGTAGTATTCATGTTGTGGTTAGTAAACTGTAAAATTATAGTGCTTTTATATTTTACATTTTGTTTTGTTTTTTTGCTAAATTTAAGGCAGAACAGCAAATCTCAGAGACAGTATTATAGGTGATTAGGACTCATAAGCACTGTGTTTGAGGCAGGAGTCTGACAAAGAGAAGGACAGACATTGTCAGAAACACATGAGACTCCCACAAACATAAATCCCCCTGTGAGGTCTGTAAAACCAAACAAGTTTAACACTTCCTCACAGCTGCACAGCAGGTTTGAGTTGATCAATATGTCAATATTTTGCACTGATCCTTGAACTGACCTGCGCCGCAGGGTGTATGCAAGTGTGCAGAGTGGGGTGAGTAAAGGGCATACAACCGTGTGTGCATGTGTGAGTTTATGTGTGTCTTTGATGATCGTTTCTATATATGGGTAAAAGGGAGTGAGTCGTTGCATAGATCTCTGACACACAGAGTTATTTACTAAAGATAACAAAGGAGGTTTGACCTAAATGATGCAAAGGGAAAAAAAAAATTTAGAAGATTTCTTTTTTGTTTCTCAAAGTTTGTCAAATACTATATAGACACTAAAGGAGGTATGTAGTTGTTGTTTTATGTACACACAGCTGTCGGCAGTGTACTGTATAGGGGTTTCCAGGAAATAACCTAGTTGTAATATTGCAAACAGATGTGTGTGGATCCACAAGAGCAAGGATTAAGTTGATGTGAATTTCTACACATCTGTATAAAATATGTTGGCCACTTTTTGGATGAAAACTGTCATTGCTTAGTATGGAGTTTCACATGCTATACACTATCCTAATATATCTATTTATTTATTTTTAGGCACTGTGGCTACATCAAAGCAAAGCAGGATCCCGATGAAGAAAAGATGCAGTTCCAACATGGCCGAGGTAAAGGCGCAAACATGTGCAAATACTCACAGAGACAAATGGAAAAGCAGACTTTACACCTACCTGTTATGAATCACATCACTGAGTGTTTTTACACCAGACGGGAGGAGACACTAATGTGCCAACACCATGAAATTCACTGTTTTTTCACATCCAAAAGGCCGATTTTATGACAGAAAAAGCTGTGTAACTTTGCAGGTTTCTCAGCTGAATAAAACACATTGTTTCACAGTTTCTCGCACAAATGTTTCCTGGCAGAGCCGCGCTCCTTATGGGTTCCTGTTAGAATTATGACTCATTTTAGCACCATTGCTAACAAAGAAGTTACGAGCACCATTATGTAATTATTTATCATATCACTAAAAGATAGCACCCACGTTTTAACTATCATTTCAATATAAGTGTCCGTTTGAGACACCGAATCCACATTAGCTTGTTTTTATACAGGAAAAGAAACTCCTTATAGTATCGTACAACTTAGGATGACATTTGCAAAGTTGTTAATGAATTTATATCTCTGCCCAATTCAACATGCAGTGAAGCTTCCAGGCAGCAGGACTTACATCCATCCTCACACCTACGAAGACCCTAACCAGGCTGTCCGAGACTTTGCCAAAGAGATAGACGCTTCCAACATTTGCATAGAGAGAGTCATTGGAGCTGGTGAGTTGGCAGCATAGCAAACAGCAGATAATTACTTTATTAACACAGAATTAAGTAAAACATTAAAGCATGAAAAAAAGATTTATAATTACAAAAAAAGTACATACAGTACAATCATGGAGTGAACAAGTCTTTTGGGTTTTAATCATGCCAGTGTGTGTTTGTGTTTATGTTTGTGTAGGAGAGTTTGGGGAGGTGTGCAGTGGTCGGTTGCGTGTACAGGGGAAGAGAGAGATCTATGTGGCGATCAAGAGTTTGAAGGCAGGATACTCAGACAAACAGAGGAGGGACTTCCTGTCTGAGGCCTCCATTATGGGGCAGTTCGACCATCCAAACATCATTAGGCTGGAGGGTGTCGTCACAAAATGTGAGTAAACACAAAAACAGTACCATTATGCATTTGTAATTACATGATCTGGTTGTTGACCCATTTTTCTGTGTGTGTGTGTGTGTGTGTGTGTGTGTGTGTGTGTGTGTGTGTGTGTGTGTGTGTGTGTGTGTGTGTG
>JAPMNP010717009.1:0-20322 GCA_029874935.1 Atherina boyeri | reverse complement strand
ATCGAATCGAATAATGATAACTGATTCAAGATCTTGAGAATCGGAATCGAATCGATTCTTAAAATTTGAATCGATATCCAGCACTAGATAGCATTGTTTCCATTTTATTATGTAATATGAGGGAACAAAAGCAGTATCAGCCCCAAATATTGGCTCAAGAAAATTAGCAGTCCAGAATTGGTCATCGGCTAAGGGTCATGGAAGAAAATCGATATTGGCATTAGCCCTAAAAAATCCATATCCTTCTATACCTCCATTTTTCTTATTGTTTAAAGCACATGAAAGTGAAGATAAAGCAGCATTTCAGTTTATTTAAGTTTGAGTTTTTTATTTACTTGATAAAAGTCAGGTACCCATTTTCTTTATTAAAAAGTTAGCTGATGAGCTCCTTGTGATTATTGTTCGATAATACACATGCTGAACAGTATTTAAACAAAGCTAATTGTTGGAGTCTGTATTTCAAAATTTCAGCGAAGAAAAGATGAATATCAGTTCTAAATATCAGTTATCGGCCTCCATGATTACTAATAATCATTATCACCCTTGAAAAACCATATAGGTCGACCTCTATCACTGTTGCCTGTTATTGTACTTTAGTTTTGCTGATTTTAAAGTACTAAACTGTATAGGATGATAACACTGTTCTTAATCAGAACAGCTTGTGTCTGACTGACCTTCTTGGCGGTTTCAAAGTCAAGTCCCTCCAGAGCCTCTGTGGCCAAATCCCTCCAGTCACTGTCTGTCACACCAAGACATGCAATATGGTAGGCTTCCTTAAACATCTTCCTCTCTAGGTACTGGTACATGGGTGCAGACTGTGCAGAACATGACACCACAGTCAAAAATCATCACACATTTTACACAGATAAAACAGTCGCACACTAATCAGTAAATAGGAAAAAATTCAAGTCGTTGTCTCATGATATATCATCATTACCTCCAGACTAGGGCAGACTGACAAAATGGTACCGACCTGAGGCACTTCCACTGCAGACATGGAATAAACATGTAGGCAGAAGATCTTCGAGCCGTTGTACCCAACTATGAAGCCTTGCATCTTTTGCTGGTGAACAGGAAAGTTGCTAGCCTTGATGTTAAGGTAGCCATTACCAGAGAAGCACAGCATGTCTTCACACTGGGTGTTCCAGGCCACACTGTTGGCATTTGGCTCCTGCATGGAAAGTATGAGAGGGTAAAGGAATATAAAGGTGTAAAGGTGTCTGTGGAACAAAGACCAGCCAAGACTACATTCCACAAATAAATACATTCCCCTGCTTTATAATTAAACATGCATGCATGTTTCTGTTTTTTCCACTCTACTGCACCTTTGAAGTGGATTTCAAAAATCTGCCAAATTAGGTTCCTCCCCATAGCCTTTCTACTGCCTGCTGACCTGAAAAAGTAGTTCTTTGCTGTTGATGTCATAAACCAAAAGAGTGTTGTGCTCATCCACCACAGCCAGTTTATTGCGAGAAGCGCTCATGTCCAGACAGCGCACTGATGTTGACAGCTTCAGTAGCGTGATGGAAAACGGGTTGTCAACAAATATCTTCAGGATCTACAACAACAATGATCAGCACAGCAAAATCAAAACATACAATCTGACAAGCCGAACAAATGCTTGTTGTATCCCGTCATATGTGTTGAGACTGGCAGACCCATCCTCATTCCTAATGAAGAAAGCAAGTTTTCTTTTGTGTTCATATTCCTGAACCACTGGCATAGGAGCATTACCGTCATTTCTAAGGTTGTGGTAAAGAAATTTCTTGAATTACTCACAGCTCCGTTCTTTAATCCCACAAGCAAGCCTTCCCTGCCCGGTGGACCGCCAATGACTTTGATGTAGCGAATAAGAGATTCCATCACCCATTCTTTTTCCCTGATGCTGGTGAAGGACAGACACTGAAGTCTTTTCTCCTGCACAGAGCAGAACAAGAAAGGCAAACCACATTACTATACTGAATTACAAATTAGAAACACTGACTGGTTCAGTTTGGCCAAATTATTTTGTTTTTACTGTATAATTTCACACTCTGTCAATTTAAGCCAAACATATAACTCAAACAAGCTGTAGCCTGTTGGTCTTTCTAACATTGCACAGTGTGGTTCACTGTCAGAAAGCAAAAATATAAATTTAAACAATGGTTTAGTGACCAGAAGCATGTAGCCATGTAAGGTCTACAAGTTCTCTGAGGTATTAACATGAGTATTCCCAACAGAGATCTGAAGCACCTATGTCACACAGAGGCAGATTTAAAAGGAAACAACCTCTGTGTTATGCCTGCTCCGCCTCCCTACCAGCCTCTGTCAAACACACAGACGAGAAGCAGAGAGGAACTCCAGGAGAGCCCACTGGTTTAACAGACTGTGGACCTTCCCCTTCACTCAAACTGGCTTACTTTATCCAACTTGGGGAGAGAAAAGAGGGAGAGGCACAGGCTAGAGAACACATGTTCAGCTGGAGCCTTGAGCAAGATAGTCCGAAACATCTGTAAGACATGGCTAAGCACTGATTCATTCAGCTCTCATCATAATAATAGTGCTAAAACCTCTCCTACAGCCTCTTACACAATCAAGTGTGCATGAACACAATTTACAGGGAGAAGTGTCATTGGGTTGGACGTCACAAGACTTTAAACAGAAAAGTAAAAATGAAAGAAAATTGTTTCATTGAGAGAGAAGCTAAATAGAAAGTCTGTGGCAGAAGAGGAACAAGTTTGCAAGTTAAAATGTAATATTTTATATATTTTTGCTACACTTTTGAGTAAAGATTCACATGACAACAGAACTTTTGTCTCTTCTGACCTGACATAGAATGATATGCTGGGAACAGACCACCAGCAGGTTGCATTCAAACTTCCTGCAAATTTTCTCCTTGATGCGGTAGTACATGTCGGAGGAGTCGTCTGAGTAAAGCTCGTAGATGAGGATCTTCTCAGGCAGCTGGATGGCAAGACGGTTTCTGTAGATGGCAATCTTCTTAACCAACTCGCGACACTTTATCCTCACTAAGAAAAAGGGGAGAATTTGAGAAAGTGTAGATGTACAATAAAGTAGGTTTGGAGGGTTTATCAATCTTTGTTGAGTTTTTTCTATAAAGTTTACTTGATTTGCTTACCAAAATTAAGAGCATTATTTCACTTATTGCTTAGAAAAAAATCTTACAAAAATACTTTCCTTCAAACATCAGATCTACACCCTTTGAGAAGCATCCAAGTGCATGCCCTTACGAAATATCATTGGACAAAAGCAAAGTACTGTTGGTCAAAAAATGCTTTCCTCTAGACCCCTGATCATCTCACTGTGATGTCATTAAACATATAACACAATATGCAGGGGAGAGATAGCTCCTAAGTAGCAAAGTCAATATCCCATTACATGTTCAAAATTACACCTTTTTGCTCAGTGATGAGGTGCTGGACGATGACGTCAGTCATGCTGTCTCTGTAAGCATAACGATCCTTGTAGAGGCCATGAACTGTGCTAAAGGCAAGTTGGTAGCAGGCGATGGTCCCATCCTGGCAGCCCAACACCTTGATAAGAGACAACAAAGTAGCAGTACATCCTATTAACACCTCTAAGAAAAGATTGAGGGAGTGGGAAAATGTTCCTGTTGTTAAAGCATCAACGCAGCAGAGCTGAGAGAATCTGCCAGAAACCAATTCTCTCCTGTGTGCCTCATCACTTTCAGTTAAATATAGTGAGAGGAAAAGCTGTATAAGTGTTGCTGAAAAAGCATAACTTGTGTATCTGTGTAGTTAAAGAGGCATTTCACATCAAGCATCACTGGCACCATGAATATCAGGTCTGAACCTAACGTGTTTTGCATGACTTTCTTAAAACTCTTCTCTCTTTATGACATGCATCAATATTCAAGGGGTAGGAAATGAGGTCTTTTATAGACATATGGATTCACAAGCTGTGGACCCACCACAAAGTTTGAGTCGGGCTTAACTCGGCATGTCCACACCCAAGCATTCTGCTCTCCAATGGTTCCAAGCCGCACACCGTCTCTAGTGTAGAGGGACACCTGTTTATCAGAGCCACTCATCACTATGTACTCGCCCTTGGAGAAATAGCTGACGCAGCATGGGTCATAGTTTAGAGTCCTGTCTTTTCCCATCTGAGGGAGACAAAGAGAGAAGAAGTTACAACAGAAATAAAACAAAAATGTCTTATTTATTGCTCAGAAGTTTGAGCCAACACTTTCCTTTGTCTGGGCCGACACACTTCAAAGTTCTCAGTGCGTTCAATTGCCCCTTTGATTCTGAGGAAAAGAAAGAGTCTCTCTGGTCTAAATAGCCTCTATTGTATTAGAGTCCATTTGCTCAACATCATATCAGGTCACCCTGTTCTGTCCGTCTGTTTTTCCTCACTGTAAAAAAGCTTCACTGAGAATCCCCTGTTATTTTCTTTCATTGCAAACAATCCCTGGTGATGGAAAATAATATGTTCATATAAATTGATAAATAGGGAGATGGCGATGCATGAGCCTAAGGCGTAACAGCAGAGAAATGAACAGTGCATATTTGTCTTTGATTACAATATTGCCTTCGGGATTTGAGGAGGTAGGAGGGATAGAGAGGGGGCCATTAAAACATAGCAGGATCACTTCCAATGTGCTCTTATGGTTTTAGCAGACCTTGACAGCCTGATTACAGCAAAAAAAAAAAAAACAGATCCTAAACTAAGTTAACGGCTTCTGATACTGTAAATCTTGGACAGATATATATATCTGATATTTTAAAGCAACATGGGAAAATTTTTAATTTAAATAAAAATCCTGTTGTAGTGGCAAGACTGTTAACACAAAATATTGTTCACCCAGTCATTGTGGTGTCTGTACTAAGACATAATACAGTGGTTTTTGGTTCAAGATCTTTATTACGATTTCTGATAATCACCTGTTTTCCACTGAGCTGGTAAAAGGATAGCTTTTGACCCCAGTCTGCCACAGCCAGAATGTCATTGTGTTCATCCCTGTGAAATGAAAAGAGTTTATCCTTAACTCCTTATGACATTTTTTGTGCAATTGGGGGCTTTTGATGTTTAAGTAATGACAATTGAAATCAGGGAGACCAATCTTCATTTTGTGGGACATAGGGTCAAGCCTTTTCCCCCACCTCCGTGATGGAGAGAGATAGAAAGCTTACCTATGTTTTCATTCTGATCAGTTTTGATTACGTGTCAACACAAAGTATTATATTACAGGGTAAGTATATGGACCTATTCACCCTGTCAAAACTGTCGAAGCCCACCTTAATTGACAGGAAACCAAACCTCTAGCAGCTCAAGAGACACTTTCCTCTGACTGACCTTATGCTCTGACCTCTATGTGATGACTGATCATAATATATGAAGCAACCCGATGATAATAATGTGTTGCCCCTCATCGCTGCCACCTTTACCTTACCTATGTATACCCTTTAAATAAAATGTATTATTATTATTATGTCTCTTGCCTTTTTCAATATCTTAATGGCTTTATTTTCTCATAGTTAATCTGTTTGATGACATATTAAGTAGCAGCATAAGTACTCCTGGATTTGGCTGTAGGGGACAGCATAGAGTGGCGACAGCTGATCCAAGGCTTCATAATTCTCTCCTTCAGAGTTCAACCACTCCCATGTCAACTACCGCCACCTGCTGACCACATGCAAACTCTTCACCTAAAATTCAATAATCACTCATTTATAATCACAATAATGCTTAAATCTGGGCAACACTGATCAATGCACATGTGTAATTAGCTGCTCATTACACACAAAAAACATTTAAAAAAACTGATTTAAGAATTCGTATTTAGGATTGTACACTGCAATAACTAAAAGAGGACTAACTTTGAGGGATTCCATGCTATGGACCAGATGGGAGAGGAGGAACTCCCTGGACGCTCTATTTTGACCTTCTCCTCTCCGTTTTTGTTCCGTATGCTCACTACTCCGTTCATCATGCCAATAGCAAGATACTGCCCATCGTTTGTCCACCTGTAATCAAATAAAATCCTGGCTTCAATATCCACACATCACATAAAAACATCCAGCAATGCAGCATGATGTTATAGACGTCACTTACCCACAACATGTTATTTTGCTGCTCACTTTATGTTTATTCACAGATTTTTGTTCCGGAGACCACAGACCTAAAAATAGAAAAAGTATAAAAATGCTGAAATCATGTTGAAAATTTTAAAGCCCAGTGCAGACTTAAACTTGAGGTGGACTCACCAAAGTCACCAGAGGAGCAGGAAGCAAGTTGGTGAGTGACTGGGTTGTAGGCAACACACTGGATAGAGTCATTATGACTACACATAAAAAAAAACACATTAAAAAGAATTAGAAAATAATGTCGTGCTGTAATAGTATGCAATGCTTTAATGATGAGTAAAAGAAACTTACGTATATTTCAGAATACCCTCAAGTTTAGATGTCCAGATAATAATACTTTTGTCAGCGGACCCTGAGGCAAATCTTTTACCTGCATAAGAATGCATGTGTTAGTGAAATACAAAAATAATGAATGTTAGAAAAACAATATTAATTACCATCTTTGGCATAGGCCACACAGTAAACTGTATCTTTGTGTCCTTTTAAAGGCTGGATAATAGTTCCTTCTGCTGCATCACAGACCTGCAAAAATAAAAACAGTATCTGTTATACAGGCTTAATCAGAAAAAGTCAGGACACTATTGAAAATGCAAAAACAGCAACAAAATTGCACCAATTCTTACATTTACGTTAGCTTTTGATTGCAGATGGTATGAACACAAAATATTTCTAGCTTTGTCTTGCAGAGTTCCAATGCATCTTAAAAGCATAGATCCAATTCTGAATTTCAAGCTCGCATGTCCAAAAAAAGTTTGGAGATTAAAAATATATAGGCCTATGTCTTTCTAAGAAATGTCAAAACTCAATAGATGATTGTAATATTGATTTGTTACAAAAGTAGCATCCATCTGAGAACCAGAGATGGGCAGAATTTCTCCAGATTGTCAACAAATATGCAAGGAAAAAAATCTTCAAAAGAAGACTAGAAATTTACATATTTCTCCCTCTGTAGTGCATAAACGGTTCAAGGATGCTGAGAGGAATGTCACTGTGCCAAGGGCCATGCCTGAGCTTGACATCTTTGATCTTTGATCTCTTAGCCAGCATAATATTAAGATGCATGTATTGCAGTCAGATCAATCAGTGTTCCACATATTTTAAGGGGGAAAAAATGGTACATTTCAACTTGAACCTTTTCTGGGAAGCAGGATATTTCAGGGGGTTCTTTTTTTGTCCCCCTTTCTTTTGAGCACAGGAGCCAGTAACTGAACAAGAGTTCTTGGGGAGACGATTAAGTCCAAAAGGAAGCACTGAAGAAGAGATACTACTACTTTTGAGACTACAGTACCTTGAAGCTTTGAGGTGGCAGGGCTTGCAGCACTGAGTAATTTTGACTGGTTGAGTATTCCAAGTGTCATTTCCACCTATCTGTCTCTCCCATCCTGGGTTTTAAACTCTACAGTAGTATCACATGAATAGTTGTTTCTGTTTATAAACACAATATTGAAAGTTTGATATTCATTTTGGGAGCTCCAGTGTGAATAATGAGACAGAGCAAAGATTGTGACAAGACATAAGTTAAATCAGAGCATTACAATCTTTCCTTTCTTTGGAGCAAGTGTACTCTAAAGACAAAATGAAAACAACTAAACTCCTGTGGAAATTAGCAATATTAACAGACTCCGAGTAAATGGAGCTGATCAGCACTTCCTGGTGTTACTACTGTTAAGCAAGAGACAGGAACGGACATGGAACAGACCGTAACCTGCGGTGGTTGGGCAAGTTTGAGAATGAGAGGTTACTCAGACTGTGACATGAATGCTATAAAATCAGATCAATAAAACTATTAATATCTGATCTTTAAACTGTGGTAATGCTTTAACTATTTATCAGAGTGAAGCGATGCATTTATGTGGACTTAATTTGCCAACAGTTTGTTTTTTTTTTAAAAAAAAAAGACAATTTAAGGCTGGATGCTGTTGGTCACAATGCAACTTTAGATGCCATCTGTTGTGGACTAGAGATGAAAAGGATCATCCAGACGGTTATCAGCAACAAATCCCAAAAAGCCATGATAGCATGGGGTTGGATCAGTGCCCTTGGAAAAGGTCATTTAAATTTCTGTAAAAGTAACATTGATGCAAAAAAGTATGATGAGATTTTAGAGCAACATATTCTGCCTTCAAGATTACTTTTTTTCCAGGGACATTTAAGCATTTCCTCATAAAGACAACCAAAAAAAAAAACATTCTGTGGACATTACAAAGACATGGCTGCAGAAGAAGAGTGTACAAATTCTGGACTGGCCTCTGCAACCTGTCTAAAAAAAAGAATGTACAATTTTAGAAATAAAAACACTACACATATGACCCTGCACTATAGCAAATTTAAGAAAATGTTGCAGGGCGAATGGGGGAAAAAATTATGAAATTCTTAATCAGAAGGTATCCTCAATGACAGAACATATTTTAAAGATTATAAAAAGGATTGGCGGCATTACAAAATAGTAAAAACTTTGCCATTCCTACAACAGAAATGGATTCATTAACGAATCAAATGAAGTTGACAAGAAAGAAAAGTCAAATATTTGAGCTCATACAGTCAGAATTTAAATGTAAATCAAAGTGAGAGAAAAAAATCTTGTTTCTTTTGCTTTTTTCCCCCACCATCCTATTTTTTCTGATTATCATTCTAAGAACAATAATCTCATCCCTAAATGTGAGAAGAGATTACATTTTTCCCTTGCCAAAAAGCAGGACCATCTTACCAGCACACGAAGCCCTGCAGCTATTATGAGTTGGGTGCCATCTGGCTTAAACGCGAGGTCATAAACACTGCAAGAGAAAGATTTGAAACAGTTTTTCAGTTAAATGATTTGTCGGTCAACAACAAAACTGACCACTAAATAAGCAGGATGCCAGAATAGGCAAAAGAGGAGGCCAGTGACAAATTGTGTGAGCAATTCTAAATTAAAATGGAAAGATCGATTTCCCATCCCAGGTGAGATGGGGGGTTACCTCAGATTGTCAGATTGTTGCTTATACAATCATATGTTCCGATTTTATTGTCAAACAGTGAAAATAATTAAAATATTTTCAAAATATTACCAGCTTAGAAAAACGCGTGACTAATAAAGCCATCTGTAGTATATCCTTCAATAAATGTTTGAATAAAACCAAGCAGTTGTGCAACAATAAAGGAATGCTAATATTAAGCAAGTTAGCGCCACATTAATGATTACTGCAGCTAGGTTTTACTATAAAAATTGTTAGTGACAAGCTAAATTTCATTATGATATATATAGTTTTTATGAAAAATATTTAAACTGACCATTTCTTCTTAACGACAGACGAATGACTGCTATGCTAACGCTACGTAGCTAGCCGGCTAACACAAGTTTACATAGCAACCACCGTTGCTATCCACCTAGCGTTGTATCCACACACATAGCGTTGACGCATTAAAGATATTCCTGCAGTCTCTTACCGTTCACGAACTTTATCTTGCCATGCTAGTACGGCTCTCATTTTCTTCTTATGTTTGCATTAACCATTGGTGGTTATTTTTTGTTAACTGAATCAACAAGTTGTTGCGGCTCCTTCTCCCGTTGTCATGGTTCAGTCGCTCGTTTGCAGTGCGCAGACTCCAATCTGCTCTCCACTTCCTGTTTGCAGAGGAGGCACACTCGCTAAGTGCATACAGTCCTCTTCTGTGTTGACATGAGGAGACAACGGGAAAGGCACCTTTCGGACACCGAGCTCAACATCTAACTAAGTTTGAGGCTGACCACTATTCGCGTATGTCACGAGCAGTTCTGTCAACATTTGTGCGCTTTGCTTCTAATTAAGTCATCGTCCGGTGTTTTGTAGTATAAAACACATGTCAAGTTGACATGCATTGTTTTCGGACTGATGCTGTAAAATTGTGTTGGTGATGGAAATTCTAGATAATGATGACACATCAGAAATGACCGCTGACATAAGGATAAAAGCTTAAGTTGCTCATTGACTCCATCACAGCTGGACTCAATATTATCCCACCAGCTATATGATATGGAGTTTGAGAAGAGTGGAGACATAAATAACTTAAGTCGCAAAGATAAACAAATATGCTACTCTTCATCAATGCCCCTTGGATGGATTAGAGAGGTGAGGCAGCGGAAAGCAGGGAAAACAGCAGGGAAACTGGATGTATACATAATAAGGTGAATCAGTGTTTTCTCATTTTATGCACATTTTATTGTTTCATGAAGTAAATTACAAAAGCAGCCAATTCAATGTCTAATTAGTTTTTTTGTTGTTCAAGTCCCAAAGGGCAGAAATTCCGGTCAAGAACATCCCTGCATGCTTTCCTCTTAGAAAGTGGAGAAGCAGAGTTGGACATAAGTCTTTTTGATTTCACCACATCTAAAGATGATTTTACCTCACAATCAATCCCATTAAAAGAAAAGCAGAGGAGACGAAAGAAGAAGCAAGCAGATGGACAGCAGGAGGAAATGGTTGAAAAGCTGGATCCTCCCCCCACTAAATCTAAAAGAGTCTCTTCTTTCAGAAATGGCACTAAAGATAGAAACTTGGAGATTGTTGAGGACACCAACTCTGTTGATGGTGACATTTTGCTAAAGAGGCCACTTGTAGAAGAGGTTTGTGAAGACAAAACTGATGAAGCTACAAAGTTCTGGTCACAAATGGGACCTTCAGCATCAGTGGATGATATAAAAGTGCAGAAAAGCCCTCAGAGGGTGGGGCTGCTGAGGGAGAAACTACTTAGATTGGCTCCATCCAGTAATCAACAAAACACCCTACTTGTTGGCGAGAATGAGCATGTGGACTCGCAGCCTTCAATCCCGACTCTGATTGTCGAAGCTGCCACTGAGAGCGAGAATGAAGGTGAGAATGCACCAGACACAGATGTCACACAGATTCACAGCAATGGTGGAAACGACAACTCTAAATTTGAAGTGGAGGCTGACGCTGGCAGTAATCGGGATGATGATGAGGGGGAGGAGGAGGTGTTGTTAACCGGTATCACTGGTGGGAGCAGCACACCAGCAAGAGATTCCCAGAATAGTAAGTGTGATCTACACTGTTTAACAGCTTAAGAAAGATTTTAATTACATTTTTTAATCTATTTTAATGTGACTTCTACCAAAGCACTACATTCAGATTTTATTACACATTAAGTACATTTCAAGTTGGTTTCATTTTCTATAGCTATGGATACATTGACATTTCTGTTGACGCAAATGGATGATGTGATGCACAAGTTTATGTCTAATATATAGACAGAGACTATGTCTCTTTAAACATAAGGTGCATTTGAGCCTTGAGTGTATACAGTATGTAGTTCACTGTAGGGCTTCCTTTCTGATATCATAATTTGTATGAGGCAGGGTTTTAGCATTGTAACTCTAGTACTGTTGATGACAGCTGCTAATGTTTTATAGCCAGACATTACTGGATGATGTGAGTGTAGATCACTTGATTGTACCAGTAACTCAACACAGGATGTGATCCAAAGTGCAATTTATCTGTGCTGTCTACGAATACAGTCAAAATTCTGAAATATAATACTTCTAACAACTATACTGTAATAACTCCTTTAATGATGTCCAAAGTGTAGATATGCTTTCAGTGATTGTCTAACAGCATAATTAAAAATAAATTTCATGAAATTTGGCAGAGATTTTGAGCATGGACAGAGAAGGAGCTCAGTTTTCTCTGAAAAGAAAGTGCACACTTATTCTTCATATACAGATATTTTTCCTGTTCGCCTACAGAGTCCAAGAGCTTGGGAGATAAACGCAAAACAAGCCCTTATTTCAGTGGGAAACCCCTCAGAGACGGTAATGCCTCAAGAGTTTATTTGATTATATTGATCAACATTTCTAAAGACAAAATCGTGTGTGTAGTTCTAGCGAAACGTACACTGTGTCTTCAGGGTTAAGTCCACCCAGGAGGAAAGCCTTCAAGAAATGGACACCCCCTCGGTCTCCCTTCAACCTAGTACAGGAAACCCTTTTCCATGACCCCTGGAAGCTCCTTGTGGCCACCATTTTTCTGAACAAGACAAGTGGTAGGATCCAGCTTTCACACATTTTAACTGTCAGGATGTTGGGCATTAGCTAGCACTGAAATCTTCTTCCTTCTTCCAATCTTTTTCCATTAAAGGCAAGATGGCCATTCCAGTGCTGTGGCAGTTTTTTGAGCGTTACCCATCTGCAGAAGTGACCCGAGAGGCCGACTGGAAGCCCATGTCTGAACTTATGAAGCCACTTGGGCTGTATGAGCTTCGAGCCAAAACACTAATCCGCTTCTCAGGTAAATATTTGTGTATTGATGAATTACCTTATCCAGCTCTGCTGGCATGGACTCATTATAATACATGTTATCATAATATGCATGTTATTGCATTGTTGATGTATATGGCTTTGGAGAGATTGTTTAAAGCTGTGTCATAGATTTTCCATTTTCTCCTCTTTAGATGAATATCTAACTAAACAGTGGCGTCATCCTATTGAGTTACATGGTATCGGCAAGTACGGCAACGACTCCTATAGGATCTTCTGTGTTGGAGAGTGGAGACAGGTAAATGTAATTCCACCTATTTCACTTTTACCTGATTCAATTAGTTTTTCTGTCCTAATTAAAGATGTCATTTGTTAAAGGTGAAACCTGAAGATCACAAGTTGAACAAATATCACACCTGGCTGTGTGAAAACCATGAAGCACTAGGAATCTGAAGTATGAGAGACTGCAAGGAAGATTTTATCTTGGTGGATGCAAGACACTGTTTTATCACATTATCATTTTGTTAATCAAATCACAATATGTTGGCATGGTAATGAATTTGCACTAGTAAAGCCTGAACTCCTTTAAGATTATGCAGCTCTTTTCCAGATGTTTAGCCCTTCTTGAAAAGGTTTTACTTCATGTTGAATAAAATGTTTTAAGTGGTTTAAATTTAGAAATGATTAAGTGTATTATTCAGTCATTCTACTGCCTTTTTTTTCTCATCTCATTCTGGGATAACATACATAAACTTTTTATGTATTTTGTGGTTAGTCCATTGTCACAGGCCAATAGTTTCTCTTTTAGAGTGCACTGATGCATGGTCACTCCACACAGGAGCTTTCTGTTTGTGAGGTGAAACCTGATTCCCAAGGCAACTGTTACCACCGCAAAACCTTCAGTAAATGCACTGGCATGCCAGGGTTTAATCTATAACCAGAGCCTCGACTGCAATTTTCTGTACTGTGCATTTTTATTTGATTTAATGCAAAGAAGATTAAAGACATTTTGTTAGATTTAACACTTCTGAAAAGTTTTAACAGGCACAGAGTGAAGTCTGGACAGACCAGCGTGAGATGAGACTACGTAAGAAAAACTTCTTTTTTTTTTAGTTCATCTGCTATTTTAGTACCATCATTAGTCTTACATGAATGTGCTGTGATTCTGCTCATGTCTTCATTACCACAGCAGCCATCTCTATAGCTTCTACACCTGTTTGTAGTCCTCGTGATACACCTTCTGTCCGGCAGACCCCGCGCCGGCTGGTCACCTCCTTGACATTTCCCATGATTTCAGACTCTGACTCAACCCTTTTGTGGACAAGCACCCAGGTGAGCAGTGATTTTCTTATTGTGAGCTGCTGTTTCCTGAAGGCTTTGTTTAGAAACTTCCTCAATAACTCCATTAATCTCTGTGTTAAAGAGGATTCCAAGATTGAACCCTTTGCACCCTCCTTTGGCCCCTAAACGCACTGTCAGTCTGGAGACACCAGCTGTTCACCACCACAACCAACAGAGGACACTGTTTATGCAGAGAAGAGAGCACTACAGGTAGAAACAGTCAACAACATTTCTCTGAATTTGTTTTTATCATCAAGAATTCATCCAGGGAGTCACTAGTGCCATTTCTGCTTTTGCTTTTAAGAGCTGAGATCAAAGTCACTGACTTGCAGTTGATGTGTCAGGTATCATCAGGTGTGGCAAAAACCCTTTTATGGAACCACGAGTGAGAGAGAAGAGTACAGGTAAAACACAACACTTTAGCTTCACCACCTGCTCTGATGAGCCTTTTTCTGCTTCCGCTTAGTAGCATTTACAGCTTCGCTTTTCTCTACAGAAAGAATTTGCGAGAGCAGTTAAAAAGGCAGATTGAAGAGAAATGTGTGGCACTGAAGATGCAGGTGGCCAATAAAGTAAAAGAAATAGAACATGTCAGAGAAGTGGACCGCCTTGCCCTGTCCAATGAAAGAGAGCAGAGGATTCAACACAGCAGAGCGATGATGGCCTTCAGAGATGAAAACAAGAGGGTACTAACTGGCACATGCATGTCCGTTACTAATGCTTTTGTGAGCTGCAGTGTCTGGAAAATGCTTCCTGATGCGTGCTCTCACGTTACAACAAAACAGGGAGTGTCTGAGGCTTTTTCCTCTTGTTTCTGCTGTGTGTTTTATGTGTACAGCTAATGGAGAAGAGCTGGAGGGACAGAGCACTAACACGTTCCCAGGAGGCTCTGAAGGAAAGAGAGCTGCTGTGCCTCAACCCCATTAACTGGAGTGGAACACTGAAATAGCTCCAACCTTTTAAAGAAGTCAAAAGCTGTGACTCAGACATCACTGTAGGTACACAAGTCTCACATGAGAATGACATGAAAAATTCAGTTCAGTCCAGTGTTATTAGTTAACAAAATGTCTTTTACAGCGTTTTTTTTTTTTAAACAATGTGACAGCGAGTGTAGGATTGGACCCCCACATCCCCGATTTGTCTTTGGTTCTTTTTTAACATGTCCATACTTGTTTGTACTTTCTTTTGTCAGTAATCCGCAGCACATAACATTTTATCTGCATTTTATCAGGAATAATGTCAACAAAATGTAGTGATCCAGCTCGAGTCCTGACCTAAATCCTGTCCAGACTCCTGGAGGGGGGAGCTAAAGGCCAGTGAGATGCTATAAATCTCTCCATCTTCTAAGACCTGGAACTCATCGCGGAGAAGGAGTGGTCCAAAGTCCCCGTTGAGATGGGAAAAAAACTTAACACAGTTGTGATTACAAATAAAGGTTTTGTCAATCATTTCAGATAAAGTGTAGTTATCATTTTATACAAAGCACATTTGGTAGAAAATTCAAATATAAACCCTGTTGAATATTTTTCATCCAAAACAATCCTTTTTTGTCTCATGCTCTGTTATTTCCAATATTAGATTACTTGTTGCCGATTTAGAAATAAATAATTTCAACTCATGGCTGCACGGTAGTGTGGTGGTTAGCAAAGATGGCTGGTTTGAGCTTTGACTGGGGAGGGGTTCGAACAGGGGCCTTTCTCTGTGGAGTTTGCATGTTCTTCCCTTGTATGCGTGGGTTCTCTCCAGGTACTCCGGCTTCCTCCCACCATCCAAAAACTAGTTTAATTGGTCACTCTAAAATTCTCACTAGTACTTGAGCGTTAGGGGTTGTTGGCCCTGTGACAGACTGGCAACCTGTCCAGGGTGTATCCTGCCTATCACCTGCTATTTGCAGGCCAGCTCCAGCCCACTTGGGACCCTGAATTGGATAAGTGCAATAGAAAATGAATAACTGCAATTTAATTATAGGTTTTGTAGATTTAGTCTTTTAACAGGGAAACAAATCTACAATTATAACAATCAGATTTCCTGCTCGTTAACTTCAGTGCAACATCTGCATTTTGCAGCATTCCCCAGAATGGCAAAACACAGTAAATATGAGGTATTTGTTATTTTGGTTGATTTTTTTAAAATTTGCACAAAAAGCCCTTTGTACTACTTTTAGCATGAAAAGTGCTTTTTTTTTTTAAAGATTGATTTGATTATGCATTCGACTTTTATAAGGTTCAGTTTTTTTCCCGTAAGAAAACTATAAATTATGCTTTTATTTGAAATAAAGCAGAAACATGAATTTAGACAATGGTTTTGTTTTTCCCCCAATTTCTTTTCCACTAAATGTGAAGAAATTCCAGTAAAAACATCGCTGGTGCATGAATGAGTATGTATGAATGTATGTATGAATGATCGGTGGTGGTCAGAGGGGCTGATGGCACAAAATGGCTCAGTCTGGGGCAGCTGTGGCTACACAAGTAGCTTACCATCACCAAGTATGAATGTGAGTGAATGAATAGAGCATTCAGTAATGTAAAGCGTCTTTGGGAGTCTTAAAAAGCGCTATATAAAATTGATGCATGATTATTATTTAAAATATTTTCAGGTTTCTCACTTTTGAGATAAAACTGGATTTAGCAAAAAAAACTGGGGTAACATAAAAGGAATATCACAAGTTTTTTGGGAGCTTTCAAGCACTTCACTAACTTTCTAAATATATAATATATATACATCAATATCAAGACTTTCTCTTCCAAGACTAACTTCTCTGTACTCTTTTTCAACTAGCAAGACTACTCCTTTGTTGTCCATGAAAATGACAACAAAGCTTCATAAAATTAACTTAAAAAAATATAGAAAACATAATGAGTGTGCAATTTCTTTTATTGTAAAGCAAACTTCTGTTATGAGTTATGACTCTGTGGATGATATTCCACAGTGGGAAAATGAAAAGGTGAATAGGATGGACGGATAAGAAGTGACACTTGAGTGACTCTCCTACATGATGCTATGCTACCTGTTAAATTACAGCTGAACATTTGCACTGATAATGCACACAGAAACAAGGGAATTCAGTCAAATATAAACATAAATATTGCTTTAAAAAAATAAAGGCAACAGAAAAAAGCTTGGATCTTCCACATCAGAGCTGTGGTTTATCTTAGCACATTCCCTCACACATAGAATAAATAAAAGTTATCAAGCAGCTGTTAAACATTAAATCTTCCATGCCACAGTAAAGAATAAATCAGTGCAGTATCTTCCATTTTACATACCATTATCATGCATTATTACTAAAAAAAAAAACACGCAGTGAAAAGGAGATAAAAAGACTGAAAATAAATAAACAAACATTCATAATGGAAACATCCCAGCAACCATTTTTGGAGGTGATTTGGAAAATGTTTAAATTTTTTCATCTAACCCCCATGCTCGAAGAGATGCGCCATAGTGCTGCAGTAACCTGAAACAGTCAAAATGCATGGACCATTTGAAACTATTGGATGAGCTCTGCTTCACAGCACTAACAATAGTAAAACAAAAAAAACATGGATGGACATGAGGACAGGCGGCTTTTTTCTTTTTAAAAAGGAACAAAAAGATCAGATGAGACATTTAAATGCATAATAGATTTTAACAATCAATAGTTGAATTGATGTCATCCTCGTTCCCAACATAGTTGAGGTAGGGGATCGAGTTTAGTTCCCTAATATCAGTGCAGTGTTGGTTTCTTATTCCTCTCTAAAGATTCACGGCTTCATAGCCTTCCGCTTCTCCTTTTTTCCAGCATTATCCTGTTCATAAACATCAATTAATGCACTTGAGCCCTTTTAAGTAACTCTGCAACAACAAGTAAATCCCTGAAAGGCTGGCATTCAAAAGATGCTTATCTGGCCCCAGTTGAGTCTTACTCAACTTGATTAGTTGTTATTCCAAAGGTCCTATAGTCAAATCGATGTCCCAAACAGACTAGCGTCCCTTCAAAAATCCATCCAGCATGAGGTCTCCCTTCTCTGTCAGCCAGTATCCAGCCATAGCAGCTACTCCTCCAATAAAAATGGCTGTGAAGACCATGTCACCCTTTGCAGCGAGTGTAGCTAAGGCACAGATAACAACACCGAAGAACATTTGCTGCAGTACAAGGACCTCATCATCAGTCATGTCATCAAAGAGTCCCTTCTCTGGGCCAGCTGCGGAGGTAAAAATAAAAGAAAAATTTAAATTACAGAAGGAACTTAAGCTATGTTAAAATTGTAGGCAAAATCAGATTTTTCTTCTGAAGTCAGGTCTTTAGAACTAACTAGCAGCAGGGTTATTTGGACCTAATTTCCATGTCTTTACATTAACAGTTTATAGTATCTTCATGGTGCCCCTAGCATGTCGATGTCAATAACTAAATAGTTTATGCACCTTTCCAACAAAATATCCCAATCAGTTTTGCCTGAACATGAATCTCACAGTTGCTGACTGTGTTTTTTTTATCAGATACAGCCATCAGTGGAACGATCAACAGAAGAGAATGTTTCTGGCAAATCCAATTGACCATCAACCTTGATTCATGCTCAGCAGATCCGCCACTTTGGATTTCCGTCATGTTTGGCATTATACTACAAACAAAACTCAGAAATTCAATTTCAGCAGCAATAGAGTAAACATAAAAAAAAAAGCACAGCCACAGTTGATGATTTTGTCTGTTGACATCGGCAGTATTAAAGCTCCTACCATTTTCATAAAGTAGTAATGCTATATCAGGGCTGAAGCCGTATGAAAATTAAGTAGATGAAAGCACAGAGAGATAAAGTGGTAGAGAAGCAAACAGATGTTCAGGGCTGATCGTAGACAGAACATAAATACTTGGTGTTATATAACACCATTATAATGATTGAAATGATAAATATTCTCAGGAAACATGTACATTGTGCATGTACATTTAAACCCCTCAGCTTTACAACTGCTACTTACCAGGAGGTTTATTCTCAACACAAATGCTATCTCTTCTAATGAATCCATCGGCACAGTCACAGTGGAAAGAGCCCTCCTCATTGATGCAGGCCTCATTGAGTCCTGGGCAAGCAATTGCACGTTCACTACATTCATCTATATCTGTGTGGCAAAACCAAGAAATTTTATTTAAAACCCATCGGGAGAAGGATATAGTTAAAACAGGAATTATTAAATATCCAAATATTTACTTACCAAGACATTTTGCTCCCTTCAGCCTGTAGCCACGTGCACATTTCTTACAGCGGGCAGGACCACTGCCCATGCAGCCCACACATGCCTGGTCACAGCCTGGATACAAAAGGCAACATTATATAATAACGCTGTCCATTAACTGTTATACTGATATCTCCAGGACTGCAAAACATGAAAACAGTCCAGAAGGGGGGTTTACCTCTGCATTCATATGATCCATCCGTGTTGTGACAGTAGGTGTTAGTGGGACAATGAGCGAGCTCTGTACCACATTCATCAATGTCTATGAAACCCAAAAGGAAAGTTAAACAACACTCATCCATCCAAACCTTGGCACAGAATCACAGCAACTGTTGCCAAGTAACCCCTAAAGCCACACTCACCCACACACTTGTTATCATGAAGCATCCAGCCAGGTTTGCAGTCAAGACATTTGTAGTCCTGTGGCCCTGTGCATTTGTTACAGGAGTGGTAACATGCTACAGAGGATGAGAGCCATAAATATAGGAAGTGGGGTCAAATACAGATGACCTCAGACATAATTCAAAATGGGAAAAAAAAACATCTGGGTGAGAGTGAGGCACCTGCACAGCCTCCTGTGCTGTCATTGGAGTTCTTCTCTCTGTAGTAACCATCTGCACAGTTTTGACATAAATTGCCTGAGTATCCTGGATCACAGACACATTCTCCATCACCCAGACGAGTACCCTCCCCCTCACATCGGCCAAGACCTCCACACACACCTCCGGGTCCAGATGGACACTCTGCATGGGATAAAAATGCTTTGAATTAGCATGATTAGAATCATCGTCATTTTTTATATGTGAGACTTTTCACTGTTCTCATTTATACCATTGCAGTCGGGTCCAAAGCGTCCAGGTGGACAACAGAGTCTCAGCTCCTCTATGCACAGCCACTCAAACAGGTCTGGTGCCTCCTGCTGCCTGGAAGACAAACCAAGCATGTCAGTCATGGGAATAAAACAGGAGCAGGATTATACATATCAGCGGAATAAGATTAAACAAGACAACTGGTTATCAATCAATTACACATTAACTTCAAGTTATTCATATTTGAGACAGATTAATTAAAATTAAAATAATAAGTACCTTTTCTCAAATATTACATTAATAATTTGATTTGCATCTCATTTAGATTTGATGTATATACCTGTGGAACCACCATGTCTCTACCTGGTCCTCTATCTGCTCCAGAAGCCGGTTACATTCAAAATCAGTTTTCTCACAAGCAGCCTCTACTATCTCGAGAAGCCGAGTCTCACTGAAAAAGGAAGTAAAAAAAACAGTAAGGAAAAACAGTAATAAAATAAAACAACACACATGAAGCCATGCCACCAAAAGAGTATGTCTCTTGGCCAACATAAGCTTAAAGTCACACCGCGGAGGTTTTGACCCAAATATATGCCTTATTTGACCTATTTGTTACGTTTTATTGGGG
>JAPMNP010717001.1:0-21627 GCA_029874935.1 Atherina boyeri | reverse complement strand
AGAAAGAAAGAAAGAAAGAAAGAAAGAAAGAAAGAAAGAAAGAAAGAAAGAAAGAAAGAAAGAAACAAACAAACAACATATCATTTAAAGCAATTAAGGAACATGAGTGGGTTTTTTTGAGACCTTGCAGACTTTTCTTTCCAATAAATTCACTCATACTCTGTCCAGAAGAAACTTAAAAAAAAATAATAGGATGGTTGATAAAATGATTATGTAGACTAACTC
This sequence comes from Atherina boyeri, assembly GCA_029874935.1. Taxonomy (NCBI): domain Eukaryota; kingdom Metazoa; phylum Chordata; class Actinopteri; order Atheriniformes; family Atherinidae; genus Atherina; species Atherina boyeri. Next base: position 21,402 of record JAPMNP010717001.1, on the reverse strand, counting down.
ACTGTTGGCAAAAGCTTGCAATTCACATAGCATTTTCCTGTCACTATGAGAAACAACAATGTCCAACAAGAATGTTTATTTTATTTATTTTTTAGTGGAATGGTTTGACAGATCAGTAAGGACTATCTTTACATTACATTTCTTCAAAAGTTTGGCTGTTCAGGTAAAACTATAAATCCAGGAATTACAGATGAGATGAAACATGCACGCCACTTCTGAACTTACTATAACAGTTATTTGCAGGACACATGAGACTCAATATCCTCATACTTTAAAGGGACAATATTATATGATATTTCCAATAGTTTGGGGAGGCACATAGTCCCAGAAGATATTATTTTCTATATCAATTAATTTTCAAGTAAAAAAAAGAATAGTATAAAAGTAAAGATCTGAAAGATGCACTTAAGCAGATCGTCAAGAACAAGTTGTGTTCCGAGTGAAGAGCAGGTTTAGGACATTACTCAAGCAGTCACTGCCAAATCCAAATGTGTCAGAATAAAACTAATGTAATGCCCTTAAAATTAAGAACAGACTTGACATATGTTTAGAGTCTGGGAGAAATTAAATTTTAAAAAGAAAAGAGTGAAACCATCACTTTTTCTTTACCTTATGAATAATGTTAAAAGATCAACTTACTGGTTTAGAATAAGCAAAACATAATATTCAGCTCATCTTACTGTTTTATTACCATTTTGTCTCTGTCAAATATAGTAAATCTCTAAAACCCTGTGATGACAATGTATTTTATTTTAAGTGTAGACAAAACACAACTTTGGATATCATTTTTATTACTTATGTTAAAGTAGAGCAAATTAATTTAAAAAAAAGCCAACCAATACTCATTAAGGAAATACCTTTTTTTGTTTAAGATTAAATTAAATTTAAGCAAACTTAGCTGCAGATGGTTGACAACCTTCATCAGCTGACACAAAAAGTAACAGACTTTCTATGAGCCACGGAAGACACATTGGTCTGGGCTTTAAGCGAGGATTCATTTGATACAGCCTCTCTAAGAAATAGTGCGTTTTACTGTATAAATCTCTGCTTGACTTTCACTAACAAGTATATTTCTGTAAACTTGTCTTGTCTATTAATTTTGACACAAAGCATATATCTGCCTTGGCTCTTTTTCAAAGAGCCTGTTTTATGTTTAGCTTCAACAATCAGTGAGATGATAAATAAGATGAACATAAAACAATGATAAAACCAATTGCCATAAGATATAAACCACTGAAAGAAAGACCAAGAACAGGCCATGTAGGTTACATTGCACGTTAAAAATACGCCATTAGGTCTTACCTGCAACTTTGAGCATGCTCTGTGAGGTATGGGTAATGGGAGATGTCACGCCCACTGGAGGATTTCTGCTCTTCTTCAAACTTCCTGGCTGACCCAAACTCTGAGGCTTCTTCAGCTCCCCTTTCAACCCAAAATCTTCGCTGAGACTTGGAGGCTTCTTTCTCCATTTGCTTGGGGCTTCTGTTTTGAGACTTCCAGACTCATAGCTGCAGCTGTCAATCTTGTGGCTGGCCTTGCCATCCTCGCTGTACCAAGAAAGTCCACTTTCCACCAGGGAGCGCTTCTCTGCATCAGTACGGAGCTGCAGAGGGAGGAAGGGAGGAGGCACAGTGTGGGTAACCATCAGATGTGGTCTGTGTTATCTATGGAAATGAATGCTTTCAACAATCTTTGTTCCATCAGAGCAGCATTCCAGTGGGAAGGATGGAAAGATAAACTGATATGCGCCAAGGGAATTGTAGGAACACATAGAGGAGGACAAACAAAGCGTAACAAAAATATGTTTGTTGATTTAACGCTTTCGAATTTAGACGGACACATTCAACTGTAAAGAAAATGTTATGATACCATTTATGGATGTGCTGTGAACAGTCACAGCTACATGTTAATGGACATCATGTGGTGCCTTGTGGAGGTGGCGCTAAGGACAAAGCTGGGCATGCTGTTTTTGGCACATTATTAAAGTGAAACAGAGTGGCAGATGGCTCATTCAGAAGCACTAATATTATTTTTTTTTCTTCAAAAGAGCAGAATGTACACACACAAAAGCAAAGAAGTAAGATTAAATTGAAATTTAAAATTTTTTTTATATCCCTCAAACATACAGTGCTTATTTTTTCATTTTTTAAAGATATAGAGAAAATTGGTTACCAGCGGCAACAACTAGGCTGGAACTTTGGGAGTATCTTTTCACGATGGAGTATCACCATCGTGTCCGGGTTGGTATGGGACGGTCTGGTTTGGTAAATCCTGTTGCGTTTTCACAGCCAACCATACCCTTAATTGGTAGGCAGTGTATTAGCCTGATAGTAATATATGCTTCAGCTATGTAATAGCGATGTGCAACCCGTTGTGAATTACAACAAAGAAGAACGCGACACAAAACATATGTCGACAATGGTGGACTTCAAGCAGTCTGTGCTTGTGCTTCTCGGCATGTGGTTTTAAAAAATAAATCCACAGTAGCTTATATTTACACATTGACAAAGTTGCTGCTTTTTTCTTAGTGCTAAGTCACACAGGAAGTGATGACTCTTTCGACCAATCAACGATTTGCGGTGTGTCAAGTTCCACTCTTTTGGGTTGTATCGGTATAATTGGGACTCAACAGAAGGGTCCCAAGAAGTGGCATGTTTCGGGTTGGATATTTTGGTACCCTTCCCTGTTTTTGCCAGTGGAAATGAACAATTTTAGAGTTACTTGAAGTCTATTGGGAGATATTAGATCCATCGCGCTTCTGTACATATCCATTCAATGGAAGTGGTCGAGCGCATTTCAGCCTCTAAATAAGACATTATTTGCCGCAAAATGCCTTGATTTAACCAGTGTTTAGTTATTAGTCACTGTACTATCCCTCTGTGGCTTCAGACAGCTTTGTTGTCATCCGGACCCATAGATATGAAGACACAAACCAGTTACGATGTCAACACTACATAAGAACATGCCTCTGATTATGCCATTGCCCCAACAACGCCAGCGCGATGAATCTAAATATCTCAATAGACTTCAAGTAACTCTAAAATTGTCCTTGTTAGTTTATGAACGTATTTCCTGTTATAAATAATGTCCAGGTAAAAAAAAAAAAAAAAGTGCTCCTCGTGACCCACCTGGCGGGTGCAAGAACCTCTACAGTAAGGCTATTCAGTTTGGTCCCACAAGGGCCTCAGACCTGCAGCTTTTTGTTGTTTCCCTGCTCCAACACACCTGATTGAAATTAATGAGTCACTTTGCAGGGCTTTATAGGCTATGTTGGATCCATTTGATTTGAGTCAGGTGTGTTGGAGCAGGGAAACACTGAAAACCTACAGGGCTGCAGCCCTCGTGGGTCCAAATGAAACAGCCTTGCTCTAAATCAATGACTTGTGTTTCTCAAAAGTCTAACTCCACGAAAAAGTAATTTATTCAGCACAAGAGCATCACAACTGTGCTAAATACAGCAGATTCACAAATGCCTGTTGCTTTGAAGCTAGCGTCAAAAACACACAAAATGGTATCACTCATGTAAAGGTGGTCAACACACTAGACTCCTGTCCTGCTTTTTTTTTTTCTTACTGTACTTCTCTGGTGTGGTAAAACTTGCTGGTGTCATCATCTACCATAGGAAGGTTCTTTCTTAGTTTGTCTCTCTTGTTATTTTTCCTCAAAAATTTAATGAACTAAATCATTTTTTAAACTGAAGTTTCTCCTTCTTCATGTCTGAAAAGTCTCCATCTGCAAAACACAGGTGCAACCAATTCTATGGAAATGTCTTTTCTCTTTAGATGTGTCGTGTAAGTTTTAGATTTACCCTTTCATTTTGTCTAAGATCCAACTCGGACCATAACTGCTTCCACACTGGTAAAGTCAAACACAATCACATATGTATTGTACAAGGTTTAAACTGAAATATGGTGTTACTAAGTGAGAACGTTTGCATGTACTGTACATGCCTGGTCACATCTAAAACTTGCAAAAGTACAGAAACACCAAAGCTTACTGAAGGAATGGAGTTTTCTGAAAAGTTCACACAGAAAACAAGAAAACAGGTTAAAAAGAATGAACATGGCTGGCTGATTAGCTAAGTGTTTCAGCTCACCATAACAGAGGAGTTGCGTCTTGATCCCAGGGGTGTGTTCGGGAGGGAGTTAAGAGATGAGCTTGCATTAAACTCTTCTGAACTGAGGTTTTCGGAACCATCACCATCACTGAGCCCACTGCTGATGGAGCTGCTCTCATCCCAACTGAAACAAGACAAAATGACAACTTAGCAAAAATGTGTTATCAACTATTTGAATATACGAAACAGAAAGATACAAAATGCTGTGTTCAAAGTGGGGTGAAAGACAAAAACTTAAAGTGATGTGTCCATCTGTCTACTTCAGACTACCTCTGGAGGGGACCACATGCTCAACAAGCAGGTAATTCCAACTTGGCAGCTGCTACTTTGATTCAGTTAACACATCAGAGCATATGGTGATCAAATCTTCAGGAGTGCTTCCAATTCTTTTCCTCAGTTTATGGTTTGTGAAACTTTGATTTTTATGCACTTAAAGAAATTTAGTTTACAACTGACCAGATGGACTGGAGGTAAGGTCCAAACTATATTGAAGATAGTGAAAGAACGTGTACCATCAGTTTAAAACTAATAATGATACTTATAATATATATATATATAAAAACTGTTAAATCTGTCTAAATAAAGTGCTTTATCATGATGTATTTCCCATAGATTGAATATATGTATTTTTCTTCACCACAAGTCCCCCATTATTCCTAAACTTTGCAAAGGGGAAATATCTTTTAGCAAACCACTACAACTTCTGTGGGAAACTCCCTTTATGCAGTCATGATAAATGGTAAACTTGGACTGTAATAATATAACTTTAACTGTAATTTAATAAATCATCATGACAGCAGTGACATTCTTTTTTAACATGGAGCAATACACTTCAAATCTGCCACAGGGGAAATTGTCAGGATATGCTTATACTGTAAATGATGTTTGATAAAAAAAAATATGGTGTCTGACAGGATTTAGAATGTGGTTTGTTAATCTGTACAGAAGCCGGATCAGGGAAGCAGTGATGCCCCCCCCCCCAAAAAAAGAGCCCTTGCTCCACCTGTCAATGAATTTATGTGTTGCCCTGAAACAGATGCTGCCAGACTGGCCTCCTCTTGTGAGGACAGCAGAAATGGGAAGTCCTAGTACAGACAAAATTCATTTGCTCAGTGGATGTATTGATATCTGAGTGCAGTAAAAAAAAACAATCACTGTATAGCGTTCAATAGCAAGTGTAGACCTCTAGCCAACCAGAACATCACAGTAGGATAAAACTGCTCAATTTGAGGAAATTAACATTAGGATCTGCTATGAAGTTCAACTGTACTGTGCTGCATTTAGCTCTCAGCTCTCAGAGCTAAAAGCAGGTCCAGCTCAAATTTTGTATAATTACGTTCCCCATCATTACCACTTGCAACCGCAAGTAGTAATACTTTTTTTGTTGGCGCTCAGAAATGTGGCACAGTGGAAAAGGTAAATTAATATAGCCCTTTAAAGCTGAGTTTCAGCTTGAGCTGAATCAGATCTTTTCCCTCTCTTTGGTTTCCCCACTAAGCTGAAAATGCTCTTTGTGGGTATGAAGTCTGCAATTAGCAAAGGCATAGAACATGGAATAGCACAGGAAAATACAGGGAGAAAATATGTGTTATACACGTTCAAAATTGGATATAATCACATGGCTGGAGTTGGGTAGTAGTTAAGAGTTGTAAAACTGAGAAGAAGCCATCTATGACACTGGTTTAAGGTGTTGATTTTAGGCATTCAGCTATATAAAGCCAATAGTTAGGTAAAATAATTGTACACAGGACTGAGAACAGAGTTCAGAAACAAAAGGGTAAATGCTGGATTTTTTTTTCTGCAGTCGGCTTATACAAGTTTTACAATTTACACTGAGTGCAGATGTTTGTGGTATGCTTGAACAATACCTCCTCTGTCAGAGGCGACAGAGGGGCCATGAATAACCCCACAGGGATGTCAGGCTATGAGGCTGGAAGGTCTGTGGGCTGTTGATATTACAAGCCAAGCTGTCTGCTCTTAGAGGTGAAATCCAGACAGGGAGAGAGGGTGGGAGTACACCAGCTTAGTGCATACTTCATACACAGGGTGGTAATTAACTTTTTTGTTTTCTGTGGCGCAACTCCAACATCTTCCTGATTTGTATGTCTGTGAGTTGCAATGCTGTGAAAGTGTTTGGATTTAAGAACCCTGAGGGCCAATGGTAGGGGTAGAATGGGATAGGGGCATCCCCATCTTTGTCCAGACTTTGTAACTGATCTGATAGCATCAAAAAGAGACACACAAAGTACTGGTTGCAACTATGGCAAGACCTACTGCACTGAAATACACAACCGAAATAAACAGAGCAGAAAAGCTATGCATTTGAAAGAGTATTGATACAATTTGTTTGAATCGATTTCAACAGTAAAACTTGTTTGAATACAAAGCAAGATGAATATGTTGCAGTTCTATTTTAAAATGGCTTAAAAGACAATACGGAAATGGTTATTTAAATGAGAAGTGAAGACATTCTCTTAAAAAATGACAACTGTAATGCCAGACCCTCCTTAAAAAAAATGTAAAATAACTATCAATATACATGAAGCTCCTGATTTTACTACCCACAAAAATTCTTTATTAATTAGATTAGACTTTACAGGTAAATCACTCAAGTTTAATTTTGTAACAGTGATTTTATCCTAAAGATGACAAAAGCCATGCTACTGTATATTTGGGATGAATAAAAATGAACTAATAGAAATGGGCTAAATAAGAGTCGAAATACAGAAAATGCAGCATAAGACATATTTCAGAGCTTAAGTTTAGACAAATATGCAAGCTATAGTGTAAGAGTTACCTTGGTGCAAAAACGAAAGTCCTTCTTCCTCGTGTCGCCGGCTGCAGCGGAGACACTTTTCCAATCAAAACACGACCGCTCATTAGTGACTTTTCCAGGTGCAGTGCAAGTGCAACGTCCCTTCATAAACCATACGAAATTAAATTTAATCTCCTCCGCAAGAAGCGATCTGTTTTCGCCCATTCAGTCATCTTAAGAGAGACATGACTGTCTTTCAGCTCTCAGGCTACACTCCTCCCAGAAAGAAAAAACAGGGAGGAAAAAAAAAAGAAAAAAAAGATGACAAGACCAGCGGGACCCTGATATTACTCCGCAGGACGGTAGCCAACAGCTGTCTAGTTACATTGTAACCATAGAAACCCTCATTACTCATTCCTGAAGTAATGCCAAACTGACAAAAAGTAATTATCAGATTAGTAAACTTGTGTTTTAACCTAACGTGATATCTGAATTATTTTCCATACAAGATCTCAAGATGTTTTACAAAAAAAAAAAAAAAACTTTTACAAAATCGTTTTTACTCCATATTAGAAACGCTATAGAAAGCTGCAGCTGTTTCCAGATTTATAAATACCTGTTGGCTGTCTTAAAGAGGCATAATGTAAGGAATATTCAGTCCAACAACTAATAGGTATGCTAATAAATTTTAAACTTTAAAAAAAAAAAAAAACTCAATTTCCCAACCTCATATAGGCTATTATACCGTCAACACAAAACAACGATGGCGCAATAGGCTACCTGTCCAGCACTTTTAGGCTACTACTTACAACATAATACAACTTGTTAAAATCTCTTTGATTGCATTCATTTATACAAGTATAACTCACATTTAGGAAAATATAATAATTAAAGCTTGAAAATACATTGTAGCCTAAATGACTGCATAACAGTAGGCTAGGCTAATAGTCACAAGCAGGGAGGCCTATACTGTAGGCTAAATTTTTCCATAATAAAGGCAGAAACAAAGCTAACTTACTTTGTAGTTGCAGGTGATTTTTAACAATCATTAAATAAGTTACATCATATTTGTCATTATTTTCTGTGTAGCCTTACATGAATAAAAACCAAGCTGGCACTAATTTGAAACCAGGCTGAATGGTAGTGGTATTTTCATCCCTTTGGTTTTTTGAACAAAACATGTAACTTAATGCCTGTGACAAGGCCTGCAGAAAATCTGTCAGAAAAAGCATAATGTGTCTCCTAACTTTAACCCCTACTCACAAATTACATTAGACATCCATTAACTGTATGGTTAAGCACAGAGCAAGTTTTAACTCTTCTTTTAAGTGGTTTCATCAAGAATTTGGTTTTCCAACTGGCTTCATTCTGTTGGTAAACACGTAGTTGTCCTGTCACATGCCATATTTATTTTTCTAAAGTGCCTGTCCTTTTCAGAAGCCTTTAATATGCAGCTCCAAAGAGAGTTATGTGTAATAAAGCAAGAAGATAGAATTGTTTTATTCTAAGTAGGACATTTGATTGAGAATACCACCCAAGTTGTAAACCCCGTTCAAAGAGCTAGAAGATCCTCATCAATTCTGACCTCAATATCCACAAAGCACATTACACTGCTCGAAAATAATTTGTGACAGCTGTAGTAAATCATTATTTTCATTTGCTGACATATTTCCAGTGTTACAATGTGCAAAATGTACCCTGTAATGTGATGCAATTAACTGGCATTGCTAAAAACGGGATAATAATGCTGTGACATATATTGTTGATTAAAGTGGTATTTGTGACATTCAAAGACAATCTTAAGACAAAGTTGGGAAATAAAAAAACATTGAGGACCTGCATGAGTACATATTTCTATGACTGGACTTTCATTTACATAAAAGAGAAGTTTAATAATATAACCTGAAATATATACAGTAGAGGGTACGGAAAGTATTCAGACCCCTTTAAATTGTTCACTCTTAATTGTTTCATTGCAGCCATTTGCTAAAAATCCTAAAGTTGATTTTCTTTCTCATTAATGTACACTCAGCACCCCATGTGTACATAAAAAACAGAAATGTAGACATTTCTTTTTAGCATATTTATTAAAAAAGAAAAACTGAAATACATGTTTGTTTATTTAGTTGGTAAGTTTTATGTAACTATTGGAGGTTATCAAAAGCAACAATTTGACATACAGTAGTGAGTAACATGCTGGGCGCTTGGATTCAAACTTTTCCCTTAATTCAGTGGTAGAAGACATGAGTGTATTTCATCCATCCATTATCTATACCACTTTATCCAATGCAGGGTCGCGGTGGGCTGGAGCCTATCCCAGCTATTAGCAAGCGAGAGCCAGGGTACACCCTGGACATGACGCCAGTCTGTCGCAGGGCCAACACAGAGAGACAAACAACCATTCACGCTCACATGCACTCCTAGGGAGTATTTACAGTAGGGTGACCAATTTACCTAACAGAGAACGTATGCATACACGGGGAGAAACATGTAAACTCCACACAGAAAGGCCACAGATTGAACCCCTCACCAGCCGAGGCTCGAGCCAGCAACCTTCTTGCTGTGAGTTTTTCTTTTTTTCTTAATCATTACCTTCTGGGGACTGGATGGGAAAACTCATTTCAAGGTAAAGCCTAAATCCCAAAGAGAAACCACAAACCCACAGATGACACAAAGACCTCCAGTGGTGCATGAGTAGCTATGGAAAGCTACCCCTTGTCATTGGCTGGGGAGTGGTTTGGTTGTGATTTCTGGTGATGTCAGCACCATAGATCACTGCAGGAGGTCATAGCTCTGTGGGTTTAGCCATTTCCCACACCTTGTCTACATCATTCAGAATCAGTTCTGTCACATTTCTCTGAGATCTTTACATTCATTAATCCATCAGACAACAAGCTTATTAAATCCCACTAATATGACTAGTTTAAGTTTTCTGTTCTTAAGTTCAATTCAGTCCAGTTGAATTCAGCTTTAAATTTTCTCATGGCTCTTTTACTCATACAGTCCGATTCAATTATAATCCAATTTACTGTAACTAATTCATAACCCAATGAAACCTATATAATCCAGATTAGTCCAATTCATAATGACTGTCTTCATAAAAAATCAATTCATTAAGAAAAATAAAAAGCCCATTTACCCTTGCAATGCATGAAAGCTCTTTTTTTTAATGTAAAAACAGACTAATCTTGAATACAATTTTAGATGACAGTTTACCTTTTAACTAAAATGAAAACTTTTTTAGCTTTGAATGTATGTCGCAGACATAAAAGCATTTGTAAAATCAAACCAGGCTGAGTAAGATGCTAGTTTGATTTTTTTTTTTAAGTGTTGTGTCTGCCTCTATAGGTTTTCATATCTTGATTTTCAACTGGAGAGGATCTACCCCTCTTGTTCTGCTGTTTTTTGTTTTGCACAAAACCAACATAAAAATACTTGAAATACCTGTTCATATCAAAGCTGGATTTCCTAATTTCAAAAGATTAATGTCGTAGGTTTTTTTTCTTTAGGCCTGGAATGATGAGCGATCCAAATTGTTTACAGAACTAAAACAGAGTTGCATTGCTCACGTCTCCTGTTTATCTGAGCCAAACCGCAGAGCTTCTAAACAAACTGTCATCCAAACAGCCTTGAAATCGTGTTTGCAATCTATATTAACAGCTGACCTACACTGATGACCAGATGGCTTATGTTAAAAACAACTTCTCTGTGTTTGCTTATGTGTTTTTATTTGTTTAGTTTTTTTTGCAATCCGCATTCCTGATAGGTTTAGGCATATATATTTTTTTTTAAACTGTGAATACTGTTAATGTGGGGCCCGAACTCATCTGTGAGAAGGTCTAGTATTTATTGAGGCAGAGAAGAATTGATGCGGTCTGACCTTTACTATCATGGCTTTTGAACTTTCAGTGTTGCCCCTTTAGCAGCAAACTGCAATACATCATGAGGGGCGAAATAGTGAGAGGACATCAGAACACTATTAGAGGGATTAAAGAAAAAGGACATTCTATTAATTTATAGGCCAGTTCTCATCCATTTAAAGAAATCAAATCAAATTGGAAGTCAGTTCAGTAGTGAATGAAATCACGACTGAAAACTAACTGGATACCAAAACAAGTTATTTGATTTGTCTACACTGAGCAACAAAAGAGGGTTAAAAAACCAACCAACAAGCAAAAAAAACAAACAAACAAAAAAGTAAAACCCAACAAATCAACCAAAAGATTTTCCCTTAGGCTTACATTATTTTGACTGGCAAATAACATCATCTATGTGTGGTTTGAATTAGAAATTCAGCTAACATGAAAATGCATTTGTAGACTAGCCTCCAATTATGGGAGGCTTTTATGAATAACTGTACTTGTTTTTGTCTATTCAAAGGGCATCAGCATACTTTTGATTATATAGCACAACATCTAACTTTAGCAGCTAAAAGCTTTGATGAATAGCAGTTTTCCGCCATCATCTTTAAAATGTATAATATGCTCCATAATTAAATGGATGACCCTTAAATCAGAACTGTATTCCCTGTGATACAGTGGTTTCCATGAAGTGTAATGACACTAGATTTCCAGCAGGAGGCACAATTATTATAAACCCTGCTTGACACAGCTGCAATGTAATGTGCATACTACTATTGTGTTTTGAAATGAGGAACCACTTGGCATAAAGGAAAAAAATGGATCTTGATTCCTTTAATACAGAAGAGTAGTGACATTCCTCCATTTGTACATTCAGCTCAGAGGAAAACTGTGGGATATTACTTCTGAAAGACATCAGAGAACAGAGACGTGTGCAGTGATTCATGCCCATTTGAATATCTGTCATTTAAAAAGAATTCAGAACAAAAAGAGCTGCACATCTCTGATCTTGCCAGCACCTAATTTTGAAGTATATCAAGCCTGGCCATAACTACACAAACAGGATTGGACAGCCTTTATTTCAGAGTCAAAGTAGGAAAATGGGTCTGAGACACATTAGTGACCAAGTTGGACACTGTAGTTTCCTTATTTCTGCAGAGCCCAGAAAAATTGACTTGTCATCTGATTACTGGACTGGAAAACAGAGTCTTGGGAATCTCAGTGCCTTCAGATGCACTTTAAAATAAAGCTGATGCACAGATCACCCTGAGACCCACCATCGCTCAAGTTGCCACAACTGCAGCCTGTTCGGGTACAATGATGTTGATTTCTTTCATGATTACATCCTGTAGTCTGTTTTTTTTTCTTTTTTGTCAAAGTCTGACTTATATGGTGCTAAATATTGAATTTGACTGTTTCTGAGCCACAGCCAACATGAAGCTATACATTCAGTACCAAGCAGTCTTGATTAGCAATAGTCAAAACATGTAATTGAATTTATACGTACAGTACCAACTTGGGAAAAAAAACACATAGGGATAAAACCATCATAAAACATGTGCCATATGATTAATATGTTTAAATATATAATTGCGCATATTTTCCACCTGGGGCTGAGTGTTTAGCACTGAACGAATCCAAACTGCACACCCAGACGACCACACACAGACATGATACAGGGATGATTCATACTCCCTGGGGTGCTTCTGTAATGGTCCATTATTCACAGGGCTGAGGACATTGGTGAAGGTGGAGGCATGTTTGGTGTTGGGGAGCCTTTTTGAGTCAGTATTATACTGACCATGTTGGGAAATGAGAGCAGTATATTGACCCCAGATGTGGTTTTAAGCAGCTGGCAGCAGGAGTGTGTGTGCTCTGTATCTACTTAAAAGTAATTCATAAAAATATGATAAGCATTTATTTTTACATTATTCCTTCTACGGCAGCCACTTTGAAACAAGTGTAAATTTCATATAATCTTGGCCTCAAAAATAACCTTCAAAATGATTCTATATTGATATGTAGTAATCAAGGAAGCTCTTAGAAAACCACATCCTTCTTCCACTGAGTCTTTAAAGTACTGACCTGAGGCAGTGGCCTCAGAAAACTGCAATCCCAGCAATGCCTGCGGAGAACTGAAGCAGCAAGGCCAAAGACCAAATCTTCTACAGATGGGTTGAAGTGGGTCAGAAAACGCGTGAGGCTTCAATATCCAGGGATGCACTCAGTGACTACAGAAAGGTCCAACTCAGGCAGGAAAGGGAAATGAAATGCAGACTGCTGGGTGAACAGATCCAGAATCTGATGACTGCAGCAAACCCTTTGTGCATTATAGAATGTGTTTGTTGATAGTTTCCACAAGTGAAGCTGTTAAGTATTACAATATTTAGAAAAGTGAATTTTATACTGTACATGCTAGCCTTTAACAGATGCACTCACTGGAATGGGAAAAGCTTTATTGTGGTTGCCAGGGGAATGACATTGCCAGAGGAGCAAACTGAGCCAAGGACTTATCTACCTTATATAGAAACATAAGCAAAGATAGGAACGACATGTATTCTGCACTTGAAAGGGGGTCCATGTGTATGTGTGTAATACTGTATATTTGTGTATGTTAAAAAGATAAAAACATTCCCTACAAAAAATTATAAAATAATCAAACCAATAGGTTGTCATACCATTCTCTTCTTTGCCAATCTACAGTATTTACAACATCTACCACTCATTATCTGGGTGCTTCTCACTGCTGTCTTTCTCTCCATCTCAAACAAACCAGTAGCTGACTCTCACACACACATCCTCCCGCATGCATTTGCTCAGCAGCTACCACACTGACACACAAGGCAGCCCATCACTGGGTCAGTGGAAGACGGTTGCCATGGCAGCACATCCCGAGCCACGGTGCCGCATGATCATGATCGGTAGTGATGCTGCTGAACTAGACTCCTTTCTGTGCTCTGCATCGCTGCCTGTATGCAGCTGTATGGAAACAAAAGCTTTGATCCCCGCATGCCTACACATTCCCCTCATCCCGATGAGAACTGGCCTGCAATACAGGACAATAGGAAGAGAGGAAGCATTTGGTAGTTGTCTGTGTAATATGGTGCTATATGCAGCATATGTTCCTGTAGAGAGTTTAGAAATGTACCCCCTGAATGGGACAAAAAAGCCATTTGCTCCGTTAATCCTATTTTGTATCATTTATACTACATTAAAAATTCTAAATTCAAATTAGCATTTAATCAACATAATCCTTTTATTTACAGTTTTAAGAGAGAGGTGATGAATTTTCAGCAAGAGCATAAAGCTGACAAAATAAACAAAGTCATGATGTTTTCCTGCAGCTGGCAGAACATCAATGGGTCAAAATGGCTTTGCCTACTGTGTCAGTGATAAACTGTGTGGGGTGGGATTTATTCCATTACCATTGCCTGCCTCTACAGTACTTATCTTCACCAAACTATTTAGCATGTCTCATCTTACTCCGTCTGGTAGGAAACTATTTTTATGTATAAAAGACTGATACTGTTTAAGTGCAGAGCACCAAGCAGCAGACAGATTGAAATCCTCCAGGCTGACTGAAACATGACTCCAAGCTAATCTTAATGTTGTGCTGCGTCTGCTAGGTGTGTAAACCAGTAGTTTCTCCATGTTTAATTTCAATCAAGCATAATAGATTAGTTTCATACTGCGTAAAAGCACTTTGGGTTGAACTTGTGTTTGAAAAGTGCTGTATAAATAATTTTGAGTTGAGTGGCTAAAAGGTTATTTAATGTCACTTTAAGTTATTAGTGTAAGCTCAGCAGACCATGACTTGCACTGAAATACAACATGACTGATGGCAACCAGTTTTCTGAATATAGCTATTTCAATTACAATTTCAAAGTCTTAGGCAAACCCAAATGGCCACCCATTAATGAGCAAAGAGACATGACTGATTAGTCTGTTCAATTAGAGGTTTAGCATAATGTTTTGTTTTTTTGCTGTTGTGTTTTAAGAAAGCACGATGAAAGAAACAAATTGTTTAATGGCTCAAAAGCTAACTCTCCACTGAAGCGGAACCTCAAGTTTCCTATGAGACGCTACATTCATCAACAGCTCTTTACTGCAGCTGAGGGTCCTTTCCTGCTTGTCTTTACAGTTAGCCAAAGAGTTTTGAGGCTAACCAAACTGAAATCCCCTGAATTGATGTTTCCATACTGCCAAGATGACACATAAATCTGTCATATACGAAAATCGCATCCAGGCAAATGGGCCTCCTGTGAAATCACATATTCTACAAACATCAGGCTTTCATTCATCCCATCAGCTCAGATTGTGTGAAAAAAAATAAGCATTTATACTTGTGAACATCTGCATTAGCTATAAGAAAGCTAACCAGAACCACAGTGCTTACATACACTACAGTTAAGTGTCTGTTAAACATCAACCATAACTGACTGAAAACCACAAAAATAACACTTATTGCTGATTAGTATTCATGATTTAAACAGCAGATATGGAAAAACCAGCCACATACTTACAATGTAATGTGATTACTGCTCCAGTCACAAACCAGCCACTTAGAATATAGCCTATAATCAGATGATATCATGAGTGATGAATAAACTTTGCCAACATTGTGTGAAGAATGCAACCACAGGAAACGTTTATGATGCTTATCGTGGTCATGGCAAAATAAAAAAGCCACCTCAACATAGTATGATCTGAAACACAGTCACCCACTGAGCGGTGGTAGTCAGCCTCGTAAAATTTAGTACATGAAGAAAAACATTTTGTTATCCTAATGGTCAGCTACAGTAACGATGTCTGCTGAAGGCAACATAATAAATTACATCATTTCATAATATACAGCAAATGTTTTATGGTAATTCTACATAGTACTGTATGAATGTATGTAATGTAATAAATCTATATATTGTCATAAAGTATTTGACATAAAGAGAAAAAGTCTCATTCAAAAATCCCACTGGAATTAATTCAACCTTACTGCATCACATTTTAAGACATTTCATACATCACATATTCTTAAAGAAAATCTCAAAATACATCTCAGTAGTAATCAAAGTTTAACTCTAATGTCTTGACTCTGAACTCTGCAGCTCCGGAGTATCTGTTAACTACTTTTTAAACACTCTGTAATCAATACCATTGCAAATGGCAGCCATTCATTTTCAGCCAACAAGTTCAATTTAAAGGCTAACTACCCCAAATTAGCGAACAGTTGTAGAAAAAGTAGCTAAAAGTGTGTGGTGGCTAAAGACAAACAGTATGACATTATGAGTTTGTGATGTGATGGAGGAGAGACGATTGAAGATACCTGCTACTGTAGCGTTATATGCTTATTTCATACTTAAGTAAATATCTGATAGCATATCAATAAACAGTTTTATGCTACTCTAATTTAAATTTCAGCTTGTTTGAGAATTCATCTGTTCTATATATACAGTATAGAAGCATCAAGAAAATATTTAAGTGAGTTTGATTTTGGATGATAATAATTCCACTGATATCAACTTCATTCATGACAAACAATTACTATGACAATTATTGGATCTTGGTTACTAATTTTTATGTACTCATGATAAATAAGTCTCCTTGCATTAGTTTTCATAATCGAGGCAAGCCATATTATCATTTAGCAGCAAGTTGCTGTGTAAGGATGATAATCCTCTTTGATTGAAAGATGGAGCTGATTACAAGACTGAGATACAGGGCATCGTGGTATCAGATTACAGATGAAGAGGACACAGAGTGATTACCGTCACTGAGTACACATTTACTGTAGCCTAAGATAGCCAGTGCTGTCTGGTGAGGAATAATCAATAACCATTAAACAGCAGGCAGTGTGCGGCTGGTGACTTCTGTGAGACATACATGGGCTGATCAACAACATGCCCGATGTAATGTCTAAATTAGACACGAATCTATTTCTTGGTTGCATAGTGGTTAGAGTGTGAAACACAATGTATTTCTAAAGAACTATTGGTTTACAAGACATTTCATCACATTACTGTCATGTAGATCATAACATTTAATCTTTTTCAGATCATTGAAATGTATGGAAATGTAAGACTGGGGCTCTGCTGAAAGGGAGCAGAAATTGCACCTCTCCTTACAGTTGATCTTCAGCTGGTTTCCATGGTTACCCTGGAGGAGTCTGATCTATTTTCAAGAGCTGGAAGCTAATGGTTCTCAATGAGCTGAACTGTAAGCGTGTGACAGGGGATGTAGTAAAAATGCAAATGTATCACAGATTTTGCAGGAGAATACTGTTAGAGGAAAATTGGAGCATGTGCCACAGCGGTTGCTTCAAAAACTAGATTAGCAACTTATCTACACCAAAGGTTGTTGGCATGCTTATGAGGCAGAATTAATTCTTGTTACAGAGTAACAGCATCCCAGTATTCCTGCGGTAGAATCAAGGATAGTTTCCTCTATAATGTAAACACCGAACAGTAACGCATACAGATTTTAGTAGTTTTAATCATGTTTTACCTTCTAAGTATAGGCATAAATGATTTGAGATCCGACTGTAAAGGATGTACAACATATTGGTGTTTGCAGTTACATGAGCCTATTAAGAGGAACGGTCCTTAGTCTGTTAAAATGGTTTCAGTATTCTTGGAGGACAAGATAAGCTGACTTTGTTCGATGAAACTTTTTTTAAAAAAAAAACCAAAACCATTGTCAGAGGACCAGCATTTTCACATGCCTGTGGTTTTAAAAATCAAGAGCAAGTCCACCAGCTCAACTTTCACATAACTTCAAAAGAGCACAGTTGGATTGATGCAAAATACTGGGCAGATTTAAACGGATTTAGAGGTCATGAATGTTACACTGAGGAATAGACCCATTTGACATAATCTCCTGTTTAATCCAGACCTAATCAGGCCTCTGCTGTCTTATCTTTTCCCCTTCTCTGCTGATCTTTTACTCGTGGAGCTAGCCGTCCATACAGATCAGCTACACTGCAACTTTTAATTTAACCTAAATTGGCCCAGTTTCATTTCACACATCCCTTTTTTTTTTGCTCTAATTTGAACCTTTCTAAAATGTGTGCCATCTCTCCATTTTCTTCGTAACTCTGCGTAGTAGTAAGAATGTGACCTGGCATACAGGGCCCATAGAGCGCTCCCAAGCTGAGCTTAAGTCCCACTGCATGTGCTACAGAGATAAAGCTGTTACTCCCCACTAGAGAACTGTCCTCAATTCTTTCCCTTTCTCAGAGAATCACATTCAGCTGTCAAGCTCTGAGAGCTAATAAGCTAAAGAAGGTAAGGATGATAGTTAAAAGTGCAAATGAGCAACATACTGTAAAAAAAAAGATGAGAAACTGTGACTGGTAGCTTTTCATGTGTTGAGATTTTGGTCTTTAAAAGATGCAGGTACTATCACAGGAGTCACAGCAGGTATTTATTGTATAACTTGTATGACTTTTCTACTTGGTGAAAAATTTCTATATATTCTTTCATAGTCAGCAAATGGGCAGCAAGAGATGGATGTATGACTGCAACAAATGCTGATGAAAGCACTTTGATAAGCCTGCCAAGAAACGCACACCACTACAAAACAGGAAAATCTGTTGTGCTGCCAAAAGTTTCACGAAAGTTTCTGCAACAAAGCTGAAAGTCAATTGAATATGTGATTATGGTCAATTTGAAAACACAGCTAGACACAAAGCCTGTAGTCCCAATGGGACACCTATCAAGTTTGAGTAAAATGCATTTTGACAACAACTCCAAACTGACCTTGTCAAAACTACAAGATGGAGACCCAAAAGAGAAATTTTAACGGTGTGATAACCTTGAGCAAAAATATCACGGTTTCACGGTATACCATGGTATTATGATTACTCTCTTAAATACTGTTTTTTCAATGTCTGGGTAAAAAAACAAATCACTTTTGCTGGACAATGCATTTTATTGGAACATCATATTAAATATTTGTAACAAGAAGAAACAGGTTAACATATAGATCTGCTCAACTCAATCTTAATAAACAATCTAATGTTTTCTTTAAAAACTGTAAGAAAATAAAAATCTGACAATGATCTTTCCAAAGTGACACAACAAGCATTACAACAAAAAAAATTCAAAATAAAAACACACTTTCTGATGTAAAGATGGTCCAACCTCTAATTTGCTGGTCAAAGCCTGCAACTCAGGAGATTCACTAGATAAACTTAACTACTTAAAAAACACTTTCAAATAAACTAAAGATTTTAAAGCTTGTTTCTTCCATACATACTCGCTAGGTACACCCGACTTCCACACTCTCCCTGCGTTTCATAAGAAAGAACATACTGTAGTTCATACCGCAGGCATGGTATGACGGAAAATGCAATGCTATTCATACCGCAACTTTTTCATACCATGATATACCTTGAAACCGGAAACCGCCACATCCCTAGTGGCCACTGCTTTGATTTTGCTTCCATGGTAACGAGAGTTTAAACTCTGCAGGTTTCTTACCCATTAGCAAGGTTGTCGTCGTCATCATCACGAAGGTTCTTTCCTTGAAGGTCAGTGTCGCTCAGGTAACCGGACTTGAGATCGGCATCATCAACATCAAGGCCTTCGATGAGCTCAATGCGAGACGTGCTGCTGAGGCGACTGGAGCAGCGAGCAGGCATCGTGTGGGCCGTGTACTGGGAAGCGCTCTTGCTGCTCTGGTATCCACCACCAGTGGAGGATGGGGCATCGCCAGCTTGAAGACGGGGACTGGACTGACCGTGGCGCCAGGAGAGAGGCGAGGAGCGGTTGGACAAGCTGGATATGCTGCGAGCATTGGCATCATCGCTGTCGTAGCCCACATTACTGCTATCCAGGCAGCTACAGAGAGATACATTTATTTGAAAAAAATAAATAGTAGACAGTCCTGAGTAGAACGGCACAGTAAATCCCAAAAGTCTGGAGGAGTCAAGAGCAGATTTTACTTTCTTTGAAAAGAAATCCACATTGAGGTGCTCTTGACCCACATACAATAGTTGTGTCATTCCATCTTCAGGGAATAAAGCCTGAAGATTTTCCTCTCAGAACTTGAATACAAATATGAGGATGACCCAAAATCTCTGCCTTAACATGGCTTACTGTATTTGTCTGTTTGTCTGTCATGCCATACTTACAATCACAAACACCTGAAAATACATTTGAAACATATGGTATGCCAGTTTGCAATGCTCTGAGTATGTTTAATTCTTCCTGTTCCCTTTTGAAAGTAGGTCAGGGTTAGAAAAGTCCACCAAATGGCTGGGAGCATCATCTGTGTCTGCCGATTGCATAACCAAATGAACCAAGTCATTCAAATAAATATTGCAAAGCCTACAACCATGTGAGTATTTTTATACATTGCTCATGGATAATTTATTTGGACAGCCTGAGAATTTCTTTAGGTTTTGTCAATATCAGGTTTTCCATTCATAAGTGAAGCATATGTGAAGCAATCTATTTAAAATCTGAAAATAAAAAGCAATGAGAGTCAGAGATGTTTCCATAGACTGGTTTGAAGTTAATAAATTACGTGTCACCAAAAGTGGTGGCACGTAAAGACTACAATGATCATAGTTTTGATGCTGTAGTAGTAGCAGTCGTCCTAACCCAAAACAAACCTTTAGAAAAAGCTCCATACATCAACGGAGAAAGCCTTTAACATCTATGATATGATATGGAAGACACCTGTCAGCAATGTGAATTTACTGTGCATCAGCTCAAACAGGAAGCAGTTGTTGACTCACATCATTTTAATCTTTGCCTGGTCAAACCTGATTTGTAAATGTGTTTCTTTTCCTTCGAATACACCGGGTCTTTGAAACAGGCAAAAAAGCACCTCAAGGAAACGGATAATCGTTTGTGCATTAGTGGATTTTTTCCACCCAATTTCATAATTCTCAGTCTTTTTTAATTGACATCTTAACGTGAATTATGGACAACTGGCTACTATTTTAACACCTGCAGGAGACGGTTGTGATTTAATATCTTTCCACCAGAAAACCAAAAGATGAATATTACAAGATGTCAATATAAGTCATGGACTAAAGTGTGTACGATGAAAAGATTTCCACATGATGAAAGCATGGATGGTGTTAGTTGAAGGACGTTATAGGTGAGGCAACTAATGACCAGTCATTCATTATCTGAAAAGAATATTCTTTAAAGTCCCTAAAGCTCTTTTTTTACCAGTAATCAGATAAACAGCTGTTTAATTCCAACACATAATTATGTCATTCTTCTTGAAAACAGCCATCATTTTTCAAAACGGTTGTGTTCAGCATTTTCATTAGAAACTATTAAAAGCAAACTTGACAGACACACAGCCCAGACGTGTTTACAACTATTTGCCCAATCACTGATGAAAGAAAGATTTACTTCAAACTGTTTAATCACAGAAATTCGAGGCAAAGGTTTCACTAATGTTAGGTACAACTAGTTTTAACTAGAAGCAGTAAATTCTAACAAGTCTAGTTTTTTTCTGAAAAAAACCTTTCTACATGGCATTATGAGGAGCATTTCACACACAAATCCAAACAGTGTGATAAAAGAGGTTAAAGAATATCACCATCATACAGCTGACCAATCGGAGCAGACTGAGACTAAAGAAGGAGGCATTAAAGAGGCAGATGCTAAAATGGAGCATTTTAGACATAATGGAGCCAAGTGGCTTATATTATC
>JAPMNP010716971.1:0-12803 GCA_029874935.1 Atherina boyeri | reverse complement strand
ATTTGGGAAATATGACTTAATAAGTTTTACATTTCCCAACCGATGAAGAACTTGCAATGAAAGTCACAATTTTCATATTCTTTGAGTTAGAGAGCAAGTCTAATTTATTTAGCCTCATTTTCTCATTCTGCCGTTTAGGATTGATATATCCTATCATCCATTTGTTTCTGGAAATATATGTACCCCCAATGGAATATCCCCTTTAATTCTTCCTGGTGAGCCTAAAACGTATGCTGTGGATTCCTCTAGTTTTACAGTGCTTTCTATCTGTCATTACATATATCACAAATGAATTCCTTAGAAATACTTTAAGATGGCATGATCACCCACAATTGAACTTTACATTTCACTAGTTAACTTTTATGTTTCGGACAATTCAGCTGCAGTCAAGAATTAAGGCAATATTATTGTTTCATAAACAGTCAGACAAGTCAGATTGGTAATACCACTTTTGTTTTATTACAACATTGCTTCAAAATTTTAAACAACACATTTTCTCAGCTACAAAAATGCACAAAACTGTGCTAGTTTAATATACTGCAGACTCATACAGAGGCAATGAGACAAATTTACATGACCACACACACAACACTGTGTGTCAGTACCGTGTGTATGCATTTACAGATTAGGACACCTCAGAGAGTCGACCAGTGTGTAACTTGTAATGGTTTTTATACTTGCACAGCCTTAAAAATAAAAATAAAAAAAACAAACAAAAAAGACAAACTCAGCATATTTAACAGCCTCTTTCCACATTATTTTTCAAAAGAAAAATGAAATTCTGGCGTTCCTCAGGGTTTATTAACAGGTAATTGTTGGAGGCCCATTAGAAACATTATGCACAGAACTAAATAAAAGACAGATAGACTGCAACTGCTAAAGGTGGTGAAAGGTGTCTGTCTTTGTGAATCACTCATTCATTCAGTCACAGAAGCAGAGAGCAGACAGAAGGAGCACAAACACTTCTGCCGCTCTGTGGCAGACACTCTCTGTACAAGTCCATCACTCACAGGAATCATTAAGAGTCTGACCGCTCTGTCCGCTGTGTTTTGCAAACCTGTATTTACTTTGCACACTATCATCCATTTACAGTAACATGACTTGGGATTTATTAGAGGTAGGGTTTGTATTTGATGACACTCAGAAGCTCTTATGTTCATCACACAAATAAAACACAAGCACACAAGAAAATAGAAAAGTAAAAAAAATATTACAAGAAAAAAAAAGAAATCAGTGAGATACTTTTGGTCCAGTCTGTGTTACATTTGCAAGCCCCCATTTCTCTACATTGGCAAAACGGTTGTTCCCAGCTTCTACGCTGTTAAGAGCGGCCGTGCGTTGGTTTCCTTAATACTTCACACTTGGATGTTTGTTCACACTTCTATGACCATCTCTTGTCTAATCCAGCTTGCATGTAAAGCTTACTGAAAAAACACAGTATGATCCCCTTATTTGCTACACTTTCACTGCTGTTTTCATCAGTGCTGATGCTCAATATAGACCTCGGTCATACACTGGGCTAAACAGCAGCTTTCACAGTACACATGGATCCTTATTGCTGAACACACACCTGCAGAGGCTTACAGTTTGGCGCCCAAAATATGCAAATATTCTTACTTTTGAGAAAATGAAATTGGGTAGAGCAGTTTATTAAGTGCTAAGTTCTATTTTTTCATCAAGAAAAATAGATTATTTTAGAAAATTAGGAGAAAAATATCTGAGAAATTAGCAAGTGGAGACCCTGTAGTTTTTCCATAACGTAGAAATTCCTATTGATTTGTTGTATATGCAATATTCTTGATATTCTACTATAGTGCTGCACCATTTTGACAGAATGAGAACTATCCGGCATGGATACAATTTTCTCTTTAAAAAAAAAGAAAAGAAATATATCTCTGTATCACTTAAAGACACAGATAAGAGGCGAAAGGAATCTTTATCCAATGGACAAATACCATCCTTAAAACTTTGCTTAATGTGCATCAATTTTCTGATTCAGATTGTTTTATTACACAAAAATATTACAATAGTTTCTCTATCTGTGATAATGTTCTTCTTAATAGCACCTGTGTTGTTTTAAGGAGAAGCTGACCTCAATTTGTGGTTATTTCATGAAATGGATAAGCCAGCATCAGCTCGTCCTGTAGCGTTTACTGTCAAATCATGTGAAGTGTTAATATATCATCCTATAGCTGTACTTATTTGGCTTTAGCTTAAAAAAGAAATGGATATACCATCTACTAAAAAATAATTTACTTAAAGAATAGACTTTTGTATCAAATTCACCATTGAGAAAAGTTATTCTCGGCTAACGCACCATTCTGTGCCGAGCCGAGTGCCAACACTGCTGAAGGCAATGATACATCGAACACAGGCCCAAAGAGAG
The DNA here is from genome assembly GCA_029874935.1 of Atherina boyeri. Lineage (NCBI taxonomy): Eukaryota > Metazoa > Chordata > Actinopteri > Atheriniformes > Atherinidae > Atherina > Atherina boyeri. Next base: position 10,417 of record JAPMNP010716971.1, on the reverse strand, counting down.
TGGTGACATTCAAACACATTCATGGTGCAAAAGTGCAAGTGCCGGCCCTTTTGAACTGGCTTTCAACATCCAACGAGCGCCACCACTATTCTAGATGGCAAAAGGAGTATATTGAGGAAAAGGGTATAAAATCTGACCAGGCGAATCTAAATAAAGATAACGCGAGGTGAGGCAGCACCGTTTTTTAAAAGCAGTGCTATTGTCATAATGAGGATATCTATAGACAGTTTAGTGAAATCTGTTTTGCCAAAATAACATTCCTTAAATTCCAATGTTTTAGTCAACTGTTTCCAGGATTTTAGTTTTAGCCAAAGTAAAAAAAAGGATTTGCCTCTGACAGGTATGATGGGAAACAATTAGATTAAAATAACTGCACCAGTTCATTTCAGAGACACACACACATATATGTACGTGTATGTGTGTGCGTATGATAGAAAGAAACACTACATTTGGGTCATTCCTAGAAATCCCCCACAGAGCACTACTGCCCCCTGTAAGGGTACATGACGAACTGCCCTCAGTTGCTATCTTGCAACCGGGACACACATGTACATATACACCAGGAGCATGCATGCTCACATCCATCGCACTGACAACACAGACCACTGCTTCCTTAGTGTCTGTTTGTCAAGATGGTCAGGCACACATCCATAATGTCTTTATGTATGGTTGTGTTTATGTTCAGGAGCCAGAGTCCGGCTGAGGGTGAGGCTGCTTTGATTGGCTCTGGGTGCGCTGAGCCTCTCTGGTTAGCTCTTCACCCATCTCGCCGATGTCCATGTCTGGCAGGTCCTCCTCAAGAGGTCCAGTCACCGCATCCTCGCAGTACACACACTCCTGAACAAACACACATGCAGTTTATTAACTTTCCTGGAGAAGATAGAATCCAGATTTTGACTTGTTATCGTCCTTATGTCCTCGGAGAAACACTGAATGCATGTTGCCCCTTACCTTTACATTGATTGTTGCAGGCAGGCCACCTCTCCTCATCCAGGGATGTTCCTCCACCAGCTCTCGCCGCTGCTCTGAAGTAAAGTGAGGCTGGCTCTTCTGCATTTGCCTCAGCCTTTCTTTATCTTCTCGCAAAACCCTCTGAATGTCCCTGTTCGCAAGGTCAGGAAAAAGGACATTGATTGGTTTGCCGCCACTGAATTTCGCAGAAATATCAACTACAATGCAATGAAGCACCACAACTCTGTAAACTCACCTGGATGGCATCTGGTAGGTCATCATGACCTTGTCATCGGTGTTGGCCATCAGCAGCCACAGTGGCTCCTGCAGAACATATTTGTTGAAATTCTCTCCTTCCCCTTGACTTGAGACTTTAGATTGGCACTTGCTGCTTTCAGAGCTTCCTTCTCCTCTCGTTTTTGTTTTCCCCTGGGGATCGTGCTCCAGAGAGTCAACACTGCCAAAGTATTTGCTAGTGTTGCTGCTTCCTATAAACAGATGAAAAAGGACAGGTGGATTTTAAGTAAAAAGATTAGTTTTATTGATCGGGACAAAAACTCTTGTTGAGCTTGAACGTTCCTCGGCTGACCTGTTCTGCTGCCAGATGCTCCACTCGCTGAGGTTCGACACCCGTTACAGCCTGAACCTGAACCGGAGCCCGATCCCGACCCTGATCCTGAGCCCATAGAGCCAGAGGTGGCCGATCCAGTTCCAGAGTGGGAGTCCTCCTGTTCCTGTAGCAGGATGTCCAGCAGGTCACAGGAAGAGGAGTTGCCATCACTTTGAGCTCCATCACCTGCAGATTCCACCTGAAAAACATTTTTTTTTTAGTTTTAATGTTTTGAGGGGAAAGTGTTGCCATGTGTGAGAGTAAATCAGAGTAACTATCCGCGTGACTCTCACCTGTTGGAGATTGTCAGTCTTTGCTGCGCCTCCGTTCCTCTCCACCGCTGCTATGCTGCTGCCCTGCCCTCCAGCAGAGAGGGCTGCGCTGTCCTGACGTTCCACCGAGCGCTGCCCCTCCTCCATGCTAAGTAGGTTGAGCTGGAGCGGAGAGCTGCACCGGGATTCAAACAGTGGAGGGGATGTAGTGGGCTCCCGTGCTGCTGAGGCAGGGGTGGAGGATCGTGAAGCTGCGCCTTCTCTGGGCTCGGCTGCAGGGACTTTGGGAAGTTCGGGGGCTATGGNAGGTTGAGGAGCGAAAGGCTGCTGAGTAGTGTAGGCAGTCAGAGGTGCCTGGAAAGGCTGCTGGGCTGTGAAGGGGGTCTGAGCAGCTTGGAACGGCTGCTGAGGAGGAAAGGCAGTCTGCACGGGGAATGGCTGCTGGCTGGGGAAGGAGGGCTGTGTTTGCATGGTGTAGGCTGGCTGGGGGGCGTATGCAGGTTGTGTCTGAGTCTGCTCAGTGAAAAACGCCGCTCTTGGTGCAGCTCCCAGCTGACCCATCTGACCCAACTGTCCTATTTGGGGAAAGATGTAATTGGGCAGCACCAGAGCTACCACAGGCGTAACGATGGGGGCAGGGAATGGAGTGGTGGTGGGTGGGGCTTGGGTATTCTGCCCTTCTCCGTAACCAGCAGAGAGAGTGGGGTCAGAGCAAGTAGCCTGACCCGGAGCAGCGGGTGTGGGGGGGTAGAGCGGGTATGCAGGCACCATGGTAGGGTAGGAGACATTAAAAGCAGATTGGGACGCTTCTGACGGGGACCATGAGGTCTGGTTGAGACCCTGGAGAGGGGGTCGGGGTTTTCGGTTTGACACAGTGCTGTCTGACGAATCAGGGTGCTTTATTCGGGGCTTTTTGGACTTCCTGTTGCGGTTGCCCTTCTTGGCTGTGGTCTCTGGCCTTGTGGTGCCTTGTTTGGCAGCAACTCGTAGTCCCGATGATTCTGAGAAGATAAATTTTGAAGTGAGAAAACGGATCTTGTATACATTCATATCTACCATGAAGACTACCGAAACTAAACTTTGCAACTTTAGAAGCTGCAGTACCTTCAGCATTGGCTGGACCTCTTTGCTTGTGCAGATATGAAGAACATTCCTTCTGGAAGCTCCTGGCATGGCGGAGCTCACGGCAACGATTCAGGAAGGCCTGCTCTTCTTTTTGGGTGTGCGCTGCCAGCACCTGCTTTGTCAGTCCCAGCCTCTTGTAGGCCTCCTTCTCTTGCGTTGGTGGGGACACCATACTGACTGGTACTGGAGTCGGGGGAGCTGGGCTCTCTGCAACATCTTCGATGATCTCTGTACCCCAAAACAAAGCCAGAAACATCAGTAAAATCTTACTGACTAACGAGTGTGTAAAAGTACTCTTTATTCCAGCTCTGGGTTTAAATACTCACCGGACTCTGGTTGAGGCTTCTTGTCTCCCACATGGACGATGGTGCTGCTGTAGCTACACTGTGAGGTGATTGACACAACACTCTCAGCCTTACTGGGCAGAGTAAGGGGTGCCAGGGTCCCCCCCACAACAGCAGCTGCCCCTGATGGTGGCTTCTTAGGTGCTTTCATGTTTGACAAGCCTGGCTGAGAATCTAGCATCAAAGAATCTGGATAAAAAGAGGAGAAATGTTTTACTTAACTAATAAGTTTTAGTACTTACTGTCCGCTTAAAAAAAGTTGAGGATCTAAAACCAAAGATCATCTATAGATGCAGTTAGTAAACACACCTGTATGTGTATCCTGAGGCACTTGCATTCCATCTTCCGATCCTCTTTTGTCATCTTCCGAGTTGGACGAGGTAGTGTTTGATGAGAACTGATACCTCCTTTTTACTGTGATGGGGATATTACAACTCTCCAGATACCTAAGCAACCAAAAAGGGTTTAAATGAGATAGATCATGAGTTCCTTCCATACAGTGACAAGAATGCAATTGCTCATAGACAGAAAAACGCAAGCGCTTACCTGATGACGCTGTCGAGGCAGCTGATCTGCTGATAGGAGCAGACAGTCTGGTCTTTGCAGGCAAAGTCCTCCATGCTGCCTGCAGTGCAGTCTTTGAACTGCTGCAAGGGGGCCGATTCCCTCAGACGCACACCTGAACTCCTATGAGTTGCTGTTGAACCTGGAGGGTGGAAAAAGTGTCAGTACACACATATGAATGTCTCACTTTTAGTCCCATGTAACTGCAATAATGCAAAAATGATCTGATTCTCTTATTTTAAGAAACATCCACATAATCCTGAAACTCTTTTTTTCAACATGAGTAACATTTTTCTTTCAGAAGTTATTCGTATAGATGTGCATGTAAAGTCAAATTTCTCTTTATTTGTGTTCAATTCTATTGTTTCAGTATGGTCCTAAATGAGAGGGTAACCCATTTTAAAACTGTGCTTACCATCCGTGGTCCTCCTTTGCTCATGTTTGGATGACCATGGAGAGGGGGGAGGGGAGCGATGGCAGACCTGAGAGTCCTGGTTTTTCAACATGTGGACTCCCTTACAAATTTCCTGAAAGGTCCTGGGGGGCTTGGTCTTGCTGGTCTCCTCTGCTGTGTTTACAGCTTCAATGTTCCCGTTGCTTTCACTGGACGAGCTGATGCTCACCTGTTGCTCATGAGAGCCATTACTGCCATGGCTACCATACCCACTGGAGCCCAGGTTGTGGACCGGCTGAAAAAAAAGAAAAAATAAAGACTGTTAAATAAAGTGATAAATGCTTCCCATATGCAAGTAACCAATATGTGTGCATTTGCATACTTGGAGTAACAGTCTGTGGATCTGCTCGCTTATTTCCTGGATGTCAGAATCCATCATCTTTCCTCCATGGAAAGCCGGTGCCACAAAAACATCTTCATTGACAGGACCCCTGGAGCACACATAGACACACTGTCATCTTATATGTTCAAAGTGACTCCCGGAAAGATTTGCATCTAAAAAGTGTTCAAAAGACTCACATGCGAACTTTGTGCCTGCCGATCACAAAGGAGACCTTGCGGCTCCAGGGATTGACAAAGCTGGACCAGCTGGTGTCGATTGTTATATACTCTCCATTTCTTGCACAAAAACGGATTGAAGAATGGTCAAACGGCTGACCAGCGTTCTGCAGAACTGTCAGAAACACGAAGCAGTGTAAGTGAGTGACAGAACCCCTTAGATTATAACATTCTTGCTTCGTAGACAGGTATTTATCAGAAGAATAAAGTAAGATAATAAAGTATTATTACTTTTTCTATGTACAGCCAGCATTAATGGTCTGTCACTTGGGTGCAGATTGAGTAGTATGGGGGTCCCAATCAGGTCCTGTGGGAGGTAACCCAGCAGAGGCACAGCCCTGTTGTAGGAATAAGAACAGTTACTTACTAAAACCGCACCAAAACATGAAGTCACACCATGACAGAAAAAAAAAAAAATTCTGTAAAAAGTTTCTCAGGTTTTCAATCCACCCACCTTTCATCTACATCCTGGAACACACAGTTTGGTGTGTGTGTGGTAGTAAAGATCCGCTTGTCAGTGGGAATTCTGGGGGCTGAATAAAAAGAGAGAAACAAAATTACTTGGCAAGAAATAAAAAAGTTAATTGCTAGGTCATCAGGTGTACAGTGGTGCTCTTAAGGATGAACAGAAAATCGCACAAAGCAGTTCATATGATATGTATAACTGAATGAACAATAGAAGAATGATTTTATCTAGCATGTTATGGAAAGTGCCAACAAAAAGCCTGCTTGAAAACCCTGATTGTCTCATCAATTTGTTTGGTAATAATCATATGTTACAGAGATTGTTTTTGCCCTGAAGGTCCTGGGCCGCTTATCTAATTACCAGAGCAAGAGCTCCATTTCACACATGCACACACACACACACACACATAAACACAAGGGTTATATAAACCAGCTAATCCGATTAGGTCTTACTATCTGTTTAATGTCTTCGGAGTATTTGGATAAAGCTGATGGAGGTCCAGTAAGCTAATAACTGAGCCAAGCAACTGGTAGGGCTTGGTGCACAAGTAGTGTGCTCTTTAATGACTTATCTGATTATTCATCCTGCAAATGTAAAAGAATATAATGACAAATAAACCCAATTATTTACCATTACACATGGGTTCCTCTGGTCAATTTTTGTTTCCTCAGAAATTTTGTTTGATGGCTAATTGTTGATTAAAAATCAGCTTGTTTCTTTACATTAAAAATTAATAATAAAAATTTTCCTCCAGAAATGTTTAATTAATCTCTTAAATCCAATTGTTATGCATTTTGATGAGGAAGTAAAGCAAGCAAATTAATTAAAAAAGGTGAACAAAGCTATGGTTATGCACCCTAAGTTCTCACCTTCATATCCAGAGTGCACCCTCTCGGCCAGCAGGAGGCAGCAGAACTGTTCCTCAGCCAACTCAGCATCCTGCACCTTCATCAGGTACGGAGTCATACGGAAAGGGTAGTACTGGAGATCCCCCTCACGCTCCTTACCACCACTGCAATGCAATATAAACATGTTGTTGTAAGACTGACTGATTTTTCTTAAGAAAAGTTCACACTCAGTAGATCTCTATATTCATCTCAATAGTCACTATTGACCACTAGTTAGTGGTCAAGCTTGTTTTCATTGTAGCCATAACCTATACAATGTTTTTTCTTTTTACTAACAAAATGTCGAAGTTTAGCACGCCAAATAACTTTGAAAATTATTTCTATTGTGATTATTGTTCAGACTATTGACCTCTAGTTTTGGTCTTTTTGGTTAACCAATTGTCAGTTTTGATAATCTTATTGACTAAGTAATAAAACTTCAGCTGCAAAGCTACACCAATAACCCTAAGATGGTGTTTCAATTCATTATCACGAAAGTCATTTTCATTCAATCTTTTTAGATTAAATTTTATACATAATGATCAACAAAAGTTCTTTGCTCTTAAATTTATAGTTACTCTTCATCTAGCCACCAGATGGAGATGCAGTTCAAATACCCTCCCTTTCCTTAGCTCTCAGAGCTGGTTTGAGCCAGAAAGAAGCACTTGGCCAATGTTACTCACCTGATGCGACAAAAGAAGGATTTCTCCTGCATGCACTCAGTGGGAGATGACTCTGAGTAAGAGATGGAAAAAAAGGTCTGATGAATATACAACCAAATAAATTAGTTCCACTATTTCCAATCGAACACAGATCCAACATAACTGGACCGATAACAACTCCCAAAATGTCAACAGAAATGTTAAAAACAAAAGTGAACAGACACAAATCTACAAAATAAGAGAATTAACAACTTTTTGGTGAAAATAACATTGTAACAGTAGATGTAATAGCAGAGTTTTTTGCACTGGTTTGCAACAAAGTGTTCAGTTCCACCTAAAAAACACGGAAACTTGGGCATTCTGCGTGCCGCAATATGTGACTAGATCTTGAGCCAATATGCGACAACAGCATGTGAGTGGGTGCACATTCATTAATGTTGTGACTGAGCATGTTAATGAAATATGTGCAAAGCGTTTCTAAGCATGTGTCTGCAAGAGTGATTCATGTGATAGAAATAGATAAATAGTCATGTGTATGTGAAGGCGATATGGGTTATGTTTCATGTGGATTTGCAACGTGCACAATTTTGAGTGATGGAAATCTACAGTCTAAACCTGTGACAATAATAATGAAATAACATTTTGAGTCCATTGATGGCCCGTACCTGCTCCGGTGCACATGCTCCACGAGGGCAGGCGGTAAGGCGTGGTGAAGCTGTAGAACACGCTGACGTCCTGTGGCGTCAAGAACTCCACAAACTTGGCATTGTGGAATACTTCCTGCTTACAGTTTAAGATGGATGCTGCCTGGTCCGAGATGTAAACAATCTTCCCCGTGATGAGTGAAACAGCTACAGCAAATATATCCTACAGAGAAAAAAGAAAAAGAAAAAAAAAGTCAACTTGCTCCAGTGCAAATATACCAATTAATCAGCTAGTTAGTGGTCAAGCTTGATGGTGCAGTGGTTAGTACTAATGTATCATGGTGTGAGCCTGCCAGTCAGCTGAAGCCTTTCCGTGAAGTGTCTACATTAATAAAAGGCCTCAGCCTGTGCCTGTGTGGACTTTCAGGGGGCTGTGACTTCTCCCCACCAAAAAAAGTTATTGTTTTAAGGATGAAAATAAATGGTCTCTATGTTTGTTCTATAATAGAAAGGTGACCTGTCTATGGTGCATCCTGCTTTTACCCAACCGTTACTCTCAAGGAATCCCATTTGATATCAAATGCAAACTGATAATCAAACTATGTTTTAGCTGGCTGTCAAATCTAAATATTTGAACAACTGTAGTAATGTGAGGCATACTTACAGTGTTTTTGAGGGTGTACTCAGAAGTAATAGTGTTGATTTCCTCAATGGTGTAAGACGATACATCAAACCCTGGTGGCTGACTGTCATTTATCATTAGCATCTGGTAGTATTCCTCATTGGCTGAAAAACCAAAACAGTGGGTCAATGAAGGCATCAGATCACTACACATTCAAACATATCTTAAATGATTCATGAACAAATAATGTTATCTAAGAACTGTAGGAACATTTGCATGAAAACAAAGCCACAGCTGGCGAAGCTTACCTTTCACCTGTTTGATACATCGCAGTGCATATTTGAGCGTGTTGACAGTGCTGGATTTGCCCTTGTTCCGCTTTTCAGAAGGTAAATGCATCTTCAGCTCCTTGAGAGTCTTGAAGAGCTCCTTCTGAGTCTTAGCCTTGGCTGACTGTTCGCTGCTGTGGGATGCAACAGACAGATACACGTGTGTCAAAATGACATGGTCTCACCAGTGATTTCACACTCTGCTTTCCAGCATGGGGAGCAGAAAAGGAGGGAGCAGCTACCATAAAGTAATGGTTAACATTAGGATGCATCTTTCACTTGGTCTGACTTTGACGCGATTCCAAAAAGCTCTCAAAGTAGAAACAAACACTGCCCACAAACTTTGCATGCAATACTGATGGTACGGAAAACTAACCTGCAGCCACTGGTTGAAGGGTTATCTTGCTCGGAGCTCATCAAACTGAAGGCGTTAGAGCTGCTCGGTGGGGAGGGGCTGTGGGAGTTGGAGCTGTAACCACAAAAAACACATCATGTTAGCAGAGTACTATAACACATATGTTTGAGTCACAGTCAAAGTATGTATGCTCTGTACTAAAGAAATATTTGTTTTAACATGTTATCAAGTTTCCCCCCGACACCAAGAATGATTTATTCCATGCTACTTGCTTTTTGATTTTTACTTCATCATGCAATCTGCTGTTCAGGGTTTATAATGCAATATTAGATGTTATCCACAAGAGGAGCAAATCTCTCAATCTAGCCTATTTCTGATTTCCCAACCAGTTTAGAGGCCAAGACTATAAGAAACGTGCAATGTATGTAAAGAATTGCTAAGCAAGTAATTGAACCTCTTCAATGAAAAACAGAAAAACAAAAAAACAACAAATTTCTGATCACCTGTAAACAAAAACATAAAAAGGTTGGATGTGGTAGGCAAACATGGCATTGGAGCTTTAGTGACAATAACAAATGATGAAAAAAGATATGGCTAATGTAGCAATGAAGGCCAAAAGAAACAGAGTGCATAATATTCAAATCATATTCAACATGGGTAGACAGAAAAGAACAGCTTCATATTTGCTTCAAAGTCAGTCTGAAAATGGCCCTGTGTGTATAATACAGTCAGGAGAACTAGTGGCAGGAAGATCCAGGATAAATGTCCTGTAATTGCAAGTCTGATTTTCCTAAATAAAGAATTTCTTAAAATGTTAGCTACGGTATTACAATAATGAATAACTGAAAGCTCACACAATCAGGACCCATTTGACTCCAGCAATAAAACATTTTTCATATTATTATCATCTTATCTTTGTAATAACTTTCATTACAAAGATAAGACATATGATCTTATCCGTTTGGATTACATACAATTTTAAGTGGATAATGAGATGAAAAAAATAAAATAAAAAGTGTAATATATATATATACACATTAGGAGCTGATCCATTTAGTTTAAGTACAATGGTTCCAAGTCGAATAGATTCAGAAAAGAAAAAAAACTCTTCCTATACCGGAGCCACTCACAGCCTGTGTAAGCCTTCTCTGGCTACTCTGGTTTCTTTGCAGGTCAAATACATGTATACAAGATCATGTCAACCTTGTGATGGACTAGTGACCTGTATAGGAGGATCCGCTCCTCTCTAAGCCGGTGCTAGCTCATATAAGCTCTGAACCCTCAGGAATTCAGCTAACCGTCTGTCTTAATGTCTTAATTAGTGTGTATGAGAGTTTTTGCTGTAGTTTGTCCACCTTAACGCATGACTTTGGGATCTGTTAAAAAACAAATCAAAAAATTAATGTTCTCTGAAAAACCTGAAACTGAATCTGGAATTTAATTCCTGCAGCTTTCCTTTCCATTTAACACTCATCGACCGAGTGCAAGAATGACTCAGTTAACCATGACTAAAACAGGATAGAGTTACCCATCAGCAACTCCAATGACCCTTACTTCCATGACCTAGCTGGTCC
>JAPMNP010716941.1:0-13880 GCA_029874935.1 Atherina boyeri | reverse complement strand
AAGAGAGAGGAGGCCCACCCTCGACCACAGCAGAGTCATTGTAAGGAGACAAGGAAAAGAAAGAGGGAGAGTGGCTTTAAGGGTGGGCATGTAAACAACTCCAAGGAAGAGTTGCTTTAAAAAGAAGGTGATGATGGTGATGGTAGTGATGACGATGGTGAGGTGGGAACTTTATACAGTAATTTTCCAACTTGCTGTGCTTCAACCAAAAAAGCAGAAAATGAAAAAAAGTTGCAGAACAAATAATGAAAAATATTTACTATTATTTTTGTTGTTATTACTATGATTATTATTATCATTACTATTATCATTGTAGTAGAGTACTTTTTTCTAGATAAAAATACAGGAACTAATCCCAGTGGTTGGTATACTGTAGGTGTTACACTAAGCCTTTAAGTCCTATTGCTGTCTTTAACGTTAGTTTAGAAAAAAAATGCCTTTTTTCACTTGTTGTGTTCTACAAGTGTTGTTTAATGCCCTCATAACATTTATATTTATTATTGTTATTATTACACATTGAGGGTTCTGCTTGTTCTTTTTTGTCTTTCAAAGTGCATTTTTTTGGAGTTAATATTTTCTGATAATCAGGGAAATGGAACCGTTTCCAATGTGTTAGCTATTGTTATGTGACCTCTGTCAGGAAGTCGAAGAGTCGTATCTCGTTGTGTAACACACATTTGAAGAACTACCTTTTTATCTTCCTGATGCTGAATGTCCCTTTTTTTTTATTATTTTACTGAGTCTAGACCTCTTGACCTATGCAAAGTAAACAAATCACCATGAGACAAAAAAAAAGACAAAGAAAAAAAAACAAAACTGAAAATGTCATCAACTCTGACTTGCCTCTTGGACTGAAGGGGGGGTAGGGTGGGAGGGCTTGACAAACAAAACAAAAAGCACTGACAAAAGAAGAGAGGTTGGCTTCAGACAATGAGAAACACTAAATCTGTTGCTTTTCCACATTTCACTCACATGTATACATCCAGAGCTGCACACATAGCAGTCAAAGACAAAGGCAGCACAGTCATGTATCTCTGTGATGGTGAGAAAGAGAAAAAAGGGGGAGAGCAGCTGCTGGTGGGGGGTGGACGGAGCTGCTCCAGCGCCGCACAGACGGATCACTCTGGAAAGAACGCATCACTTGTGCTCGTTTGTTGAGCTGTCACATTTTAATCCCTGGCCGAGCCCTTTGGGAACCAACTTTACACCCCCTCCACCCGACAGAGCCCAACGCCGGGTGCCCCCACTCCCCCTCCAGTCATTCAGCGTTGCTGCCGCTGTCAGCATTTCCACCTCTGTGCTGCTGCAGTCTGGTGTCAGGTACACACTCACAAACACTTTCACCAAAGCCACCCCAACAACTGGCCTGCCTCATGTCTGTCAAGAACACCAGGTGGGGTGGGGAGGATTGGGGTTTACTCTTTGATGTTATGTTGGTCTGTGTGCCTTACATTTTTACAGCTATTTAAGATTTAAAAAAAGAAAATTGATTAGAGAGAAATCTACTATTTAAGATATTTATTTTTGAGGGTTGACTATGTTGACACTCTGAGAGTAGAGACTTAGTGGCGGTACTGTATTAATAATATTATGTACTCATCTCAAGGCATATATAAGTTATTGATTAGTTTTATTATAAGTATTATTAACATACTCAACCAAAAATGTTAATGTAGGAGTTATTTGAAATACTGTTATGTGCACTGTACTTTTTAAAAAAAATCTTTTTGATTCTTTAGTACATGACATTAAATATTAGTTTAATGCCTTTTGTATGGAAGAACTTTCTTCAAGGGCAGGCCTGTTTGCATGCAGATTGTACTCTGCCTCTTCTGTGTTTAGATAAGAGAAATAATAATAATTTTGACAAAAGATAAGCAAAAATGCTGCTTTTCTCTACTAGAATGTATGGTCGTTGTCAAGGTTTCAGTAGCTGTGCTTCTTTTGCTTCATATACATCAGATGGGCTGTTTTACACTGTTGGGAATTTTTATACTTGAACTCTTTCTTACAAGGGAAATATGGAAAATAAATTACAAAAAAAACTTTTCGAAGAAGCTTTCTATTGTCACTGGATGAAGGCTTGTAAAATGTTGCTATTTAAATGCGAAGGTCCTGTTGATATTAAAACCTTTACTTCGGATTTCCACATTATTTACTCAAATTGGAATAAAATGTTCTATATTTGAAAAAAAAGAACATGGTGGCATTGTTTTTTTTTATAATTTCACCACTGTTTATATGTTTGTCCTGTGATCTTCTCCATATGTTGTTCCATATATATTTTCTTTCTTCTTCACATACACTATATTGTTATATAGATCATAACATGGTTTCCTTTGGTTTATTTTTCCCTTTGTTCAGTGCATTATAAAGCTTGTTCTGTTCTTAGTCCACAATGTGAGTTTTTTTTTTCTTTGTAAAAAGACAATAATTGCTTCTAAATTTGCTTAAATCCCTAATTTGTAGTCTAGTTTGTTATCCCTATACATTTCTGCATCACCATGTGATATATTAGCATATTACCTACTTGTGGTTTGTTTGGTGCAACTCATAAAAATAAGCAGCTGCCATAAGGCCTCTACATAGTACTCTGCAATAACGGAGAAAGTTGTTTGTTTCCTCCAGATGGCAAGAACAAGAACAAAGGCTGTTTTGAACGAGCTGTTTTGGCCATTAATTTCATAATTCACAGGAACCTCTTTTGCTCTGTTGCCGGGAGTTTGTGTGAGATAGTGCTTGTGTTTTTATATGCTGTACATGTGTTGTATAGATTTATTTTTTTCAATCTTCCTACCTAAGAACAGTCCTGGGCATTGCTCTCCCTCTGCCAACCCCGGGAGGGCCCTGCACTGAAACTCAAACCTCCTTCTTAGCTTGAGGAGTGAGCAGGCCCTTCTTTTCACCAGACGGGGCAGGGTTTTCCCGGCTGGACGTAGCGCGTGGAAGGATCACATTATTCCAGCCGGATCCTCCCCGCCCCCTCGGGCGCCCCGGCCGGCCAGGGGGAAGCAGTGTACAGCCCAGGACTGGTGCATGTTTTTGAGGGAGTAGCTCACATTAGCTAAGGAACACAGTGAAAACATGCAAACTCCACACAGAAAGGCCTTTTCACCAACCCCACCCGCGGTGTGGGTGCCGATGATGCGAAGGAACAAACACACCCTCAGCACCCATCGAACCTGGGACCTTCTAGCTGTGAGGTGACCTCTGCTACCAACTGTGCCTCCCTGACCCCTGTTCTATAGATTTTTATACTTTCTCAGTGATCAGCCGCTCTTCCTCAAAACTAGCCACTCAGCCTTGTTGTAACTTTTGCAAAAGGTTCTCCCCAGATATTGTGTCGACAACAAGCTGCGAGAATTCCCGAACCAGAACTAAGAAAAACATTTTGTGATTCTTTTCTCACCGCCATGGAAGAGAAAAGAAATGATGCCTGTTTAGTCCATTTATTTGGAATAACAGGAAAGCAAGACTGTGTCTAAAGTTATTATATCTGCCTCATGAAAGAGGAGGACTTCAAACAGATGGTACTTTATGGCTGCCCAGGTGACATCAGCTGCTTATTATTTTTGTTCGGCCCACTTCGAGCCTTTGCATAAAATTGAACAAAAATCTAACCAAGATGTGCCTTTATAGAATTTATATTCCTCAGATGTTAAAACATATTTTTTAAAATCACAAATAAATCCCTTTTTGAAAAGCACAATTAGTTTGGCAGCTACACACAAACATCCTCTAGCACTCTCACAGTCCACTCCTATTTGGAGCAATTAAAGGTTTGCACCTGGTAAAAACTATGGATGTTTTCAATCACAGAAAGTGAAAGGCATTCAGAGAGTTAAAGATCTGTATCTGTAGATAGCTAGTTGCTGACTCATGATCAATTATGTAAAAAATATCAAATACCCCCAAAACATTAAAAATCATCCAAATCTGAACATTGTTCCCGTTCCACCAATAACTAAAATAGAAGAAGTCTGCCATGGTAATTTAAAAGGGAAGGGTTTCCTTTCTGTATATCATAACTTACTGATGTCGTCTTCTAAAAGATTCAGCAATGGATGAATTAGATGCATGAAGAAGTGATATCCAAGAAGACAAAGATAAAATGGATTGTAATCACAGGCTTGTTTAAAGGCACATAAACAAATTATAAACACACAGCTTAAACAACTTCAATATAAGTGGCTGATGAGAATGTATATTACACCTCTTAAACTTCATCATACAGTATGTCCAGTGATATTCCAGATATCTGCACTGAATGTTTAGATGGAAAAGGAACCCCTTTTTCGCTGTCTATGTCCAAAGATTCAGAAATTCTGGGAAGATGTGATCAAGTGTTTGCCAGAGCTGTTTAATGTAAAAAAAAAAAATTAATGCTATAGTTTGTGTGCTTGGATTCACCCAGCAGAATGAACACAAGCACAGAAACAGACTGAACTACTGGACTTTGGACCTCTTCAAGCCAGGAGAGTTGGTGGAATATGGAAGCTCTTTCTTTGAGGCTGAAAAAAATAACTTGCAGATTGCTTTGGCCTGGAAAGACTAACATGTATTGCCAAAGGGGAACAGAAAGATTTGATCAATCTCTGGGATCCATATATGTGTGTTATAGAAATTTGAAACAGGGCCCATCTACAAGTATTTTGTTTTATGGGTGTCTGTTTTTATTTTGAAATATTGTACTTTTTATACTTTAATTTATGCAAGTTTAATGTGTATGCTTGTGAGCGAGTGTGTGATTGTCTGGGTGACTGTAGATGTTTGTATAGTTAGGATGTTTGTGTTTATATCAATGAAAAAAAATCTAATCAAAATCAAACAAAAGATATTTTGAAAAACAACAACTAGTTTTTCTATTATAGATTTTTTTATCTTATTGTTTTATTTCCATATACTTCTTCGATAGTGAGTGATAAAAAGGGACTTGTTTTGCGAAAATGACGTATGTGGTTCTGACTAGAGATTATTTGAAAAATAATTTAAACATGTTTAAACCAGAGAGGGAATAATGCAGGTTTTTGATGAATTTGATGAAACAATTCAAAACTGAATAGTTTGTTAGTCAAATAAGTGTCAGTGTCATGTGCAGCTTTAAATAAAAACAACGATGAGTAATTGTCTGTGTGTAGTTATTGCCTGATGACCTTGACTTTTCTGCTACTCTAACAGGAGGACTGCATGAAGCAACAAAAAAATGCTGGCATCATCATTTTTATGGTCAATTTTCAACTCTGGATATCTTCAAATACCTGTTTGTCACCATTCTTTCCTGCATTTGTGATGACTTTTTATTCTGATACTTTTGTGGTTTGACTTGGTTTCCTGTTACTTTCCTTCATGTATGCCATATTTTTTTTCCAGAATTTTGTCTTGGTTTAATTACTGTAATTGTCTTTATTGTAACTTTACACGCCCTGCAACCCTGAATTGGATGAAGCGGTCTAGATAATGGATGGATGGAAAATTAAAAGTGATATGAAGACATGAAGAAACAGAACAAACGGAACATTACTAAACAATTTCTATGCTCAGTTTTGCACAGGTTATGCATGAAATGATCGATGTAATTTATGTCTTATTTCTCTACCTGCACAGTGACACATGCTAGATGGTGCTCTGCTCCTCTTCACTGTGAGATTGTCTCTAGAGAATTTAAGAAACACTAAAGTTATCATCACATCCAGTGAGGTTTGGTGTTTTGGACACAACTGACACATGATAAAGTCTCTGATGACTCATTCTATCAATGATTGATCAGTTCTCTCGTTAATAAATCATGTTAAAAAGAGCGAGCTGCTCCTCCTGCTCCTTCACTGCCTTCTTTCACTCAACTCAGAGGAGTATTTTGGTCACCAGTGAAACATGAAACTGGGCCACATACTGTGAGTGGTAGGTGACCATGACGCAGCATGGACGCAGCAAGGCCTGATGGGGGAACTCAGTAGCAGTCATTGCAGCTGATGTAATGCCAAGCTTAAAGCTGTTATTTTATTCAAAGGGTAATGTAGAGCTGTGATGCCTCTCTGATTTAACCTTAAAGTTTATTTTAGCAATCAACTCAAATTTCTCATAAGATGATTTCTGAAAGATTGTGACATTTAGTTTCTTAATCTTGTAAAAAGCCAATAATAATTATTGATTAGTTGTTGACCTATTGACAAAATGACTGACTTTGTACAGAGCTGGTTCAATGTCATTTTGCCTAATTAAAATAAATATTTTCAGCTTGGCACTCTGACTCTTTTAAACCTGTTATAAAACAAACAGAATATGGATTTATTTGCTGAAATGGGTAAGGCCTTCTCTGAAAAAGGGATGTTGTCTGGATGGCATCTCTTGTTGCTCCAAAACATGTTGTTCCACTATAATGGTGCCTTCACAAATGTGCTTGGTTGATGCAATTTGTCCAGACTAATATGTGTCTTTTTAAAAAGAGATAAAGAAAACTCATTCACTTCTCTCAACTTTATGCAAGTATCATGCTAAGCCTGTCAAGAGGCCATTTCAATCATGCTGCTCGAGAGCATTGCTTTGTAAAGATACTGCCTTTGCAATGTACTGTATACACAAAACCGTCAGCCATATAGTGAAGAGCTTGTACTTGTAATGTCTGCTAAAGAAACCCCTTAACAACAAGCTTAAAGATAAATAATCAAACAAAAATCTGCATAAGCAAATTGTATGATACAGGAACCAACCACTATATACTGAGGAAAAAAGGAAGAACACATGAAGGGGAATTCAAGAATGGGCAAACATCTTCAAAAATTTAATAAAATAAGTACAAAATAAATGAGTACAAAAACTCATTATGTAAACTTTGATTAAA
The DNA here is from genome assembly GCA_029874935.1 of Atherina boyeri. NCBI lineage: Eukaryota > Metazoa > Chordata > Actinopteri > Atheriniformes > Atherinidae > Atherina > Atherina boyeri. The sequence continues at coordinate 7,042 of JAPMNP010716941.1, read as the reverse complement.
CCTTTTAACACTATAATGCAAGAAATATCTAAAGGAAAAAAAGGATAAAGAAGAAAAGACAAAAGATATGTAGGCTAATTTTTAAAGGAATCTTTTCCAGCAGATTTAGATAGGCTGCTAAAAAGTTTTTTTAGTTGTGTTCAATGTTCTCCAAAGACCTTTTTTAATGTAAAACACAACTGTCCTTTCTTCAAATGTTCTCTCAGGCGATCTGATTTACAATCTAAACCAAAATGCTTGGTTTTCAGTATTCTACAGTGGTATCGTTTTCTGATCAGGATGTTCTTATTAACACCGCAGTCCTCATCTTCTCATGTTCTCAGGAAAAATACGAAAACGGGGATTTCCAAGTGGGGGTCTCAAACTGGTTCTCAGTTCCATGAGTCTGCTTTAATGATGATGGCTACTTATCACGTTATGGACCATTCCTTCAGTTGAGACCCATGCAAGCTTAAACGCTCCGTCAATCATCTGTCTATTTTTGGCAGGGTTCTTAGAGGCTGCCATACTGTCTGCGAGGTCCGTCCGCCCCAGAGGAGATATAGCTGCACTGCCTGAGTCATGGTCCTGGTCTAACTGCACGCTCTGTGGCTCTCAGGTTCACCGTGTTGCTTAATTAGGACTTCCCGGAAGAGTCGCCCGTGCTGCCGTGCACAGCTGTGGGACGGGGCAGGAAGGCAGGACTGGACCGCAAGGCAACAGCGCACAACCACGGACCAACACCGAGAAACACTGACAAACTCAACTAAAGATCCCGGCAGAAAATTACTGCAGAAGAGAGGGGTAAGCTGTTTTTAAAGGATGTCTTTTTCTTTATTTTTTTTTCTTTACAAGTCTACCGTCAAGTTTATCGCAGCAGAAGGATGAAGTAGTACCGTGAGTGGGTGGGTGAGTGGGAGGGAGGGTGCGTCTTTACGCAGAAATGTCTCAACCATCAGCACCTGCTGTCTGTTTTTTCATGTTCCTGCAGAGAACTGGTGCAATAAAAAGTTGTTCCTGCAAAATTTTTCCTTCATTTCCTCTATGTTTGAGTGATGTTTTGATGTTGGTTTAAAAGTATTAGATGTAAGAGGTGGTGAAAGTTCTCTGCATCTCAGTGCCAGGTCATCTTTAATTACGACGTGTTGGTGATCTTCCCATCTTTGGCCTGAAAGTTGCCAATGACTACCTGGAAGAAACCTGTACACCTCTACATTTTTGTACAATTTTCAAGTAGAAAATCATCATATGAGATGTTGTTTGATTACATTATTTTCTTCTTCACAAAACTTGATATTGTTTGGTAATGTGTGGTCTGTTTTAAAAAATAAGATTTGTCAAATGCCCTGCTGTTTCTCAAAATTAACCTATTTACATCTGCCGGTAGACCTTTTTATATAACCTTGATCATTTGGTCCATGCATGGATTTCATAAGTCTTTATTATTCTATTCACACATCGTTAAATTAAGTTTCTTCAGTTTCTTCTTTATTTTCAAGTCACAATATACTGCTTTAATGACTGAATGAACAGCTGTTGATGTGGTGTAAAGCAACAGGCGGGCTACCGCTTCCTCCTCTATCTCTATATTGTCCCGGAGTGAGCCACAGGAAACTCAGACCTATATTAGAACCTTTCACTGAGGGCCCACAGCAGCAAATGGCAAGCTGTGGCCCAATATAGCCCCAAAGATCAGATACCCGGCTGGAGGATTCAGGAGACACACACAGGGTCAGGGTGAAGTCACTCATATCTTTCCACTGCAGGACCATGTGGGCTGTCTCAGCTGTTGGTTTTGTGTCTGTAAATTGCAGACGCTATAACCCACTTTCAAAAACAGCATAAAAAATTTATTTAAAAAAACAAGTGGAAAAAAACAAAAAAAAATTTAGACACAAATGTCTAGCTAAAGTCTTGGTTGTTTCTATGTTGTGTTGATGGGCTGAATGAATTCATTCATACAGTATAAAAGAAAATCACTTTGCATAACATCTTGATTAATGGATTTGTGTCCATACACTCACATTTCTTTATTTGTCATGCAACTGGACACAAAAATGACTCCATGGAGGAACACAGTCTTGGCATTTAGAAATTATCACAAAATCACTGTTGCATCACAATTAAAGGAAAGAAAATCTGCATTGGGAAACGGGAAGATGGTGTTACATATGTGACTGTCAAGCTCAAGAAGTGAATTTGCTGTTCTGGTTTTCCTTAAAATGCTATTTTCAGGATTCGGTCACTGTTTCCTTGCATTCTCAGTCGCTCTTCATTTCTGCTGTACACATCCCTTGGTTAAGATTATGAATAACAAACAACATGGTTAGAGTTGGGTTGAATAGACTCAAATAACTTATTGCATCCAAGTGTTATTTTCCTGGATTAGTGTGTCAAGCCCCGCCTCCTCAGTTTAAAACACAAAATATGTTGGTTACATGAACCAAAACCAGAAATGTTTTGGGAATATTTCTCATATAATCATTATTTCCAGATAAGGTTGCGAATCAACATTAATCTGACCCACACCATAGCAACAAAATATTTTTTCATTATTCAAAAATCTGCAGATAATTGTTTTTGTTTCTGAGTTACTTGTTTTGGTCATAAAACCATGAAAATGAATATCAACACTATGATGTCTCATAAATACACTATTAAAGTACTCCAAACTGTAAAATTTTAACTTTCTGAAACCATCCAATGTGCCAATGATGAGCTCATCACCTGGTTGACCTCATCTTACAGCCTTATATAACTTTCTTTTTTCAGTTTGAGCTCACAGTGCCAAAGACACTCGTTACTGTAAAAGGGTTTAAAAATCATTTAGAAACCTTAAAAATCTTTACAAAAACATTATTTAATCGTTTTATATAAGAATTTTAAGGACTTAATATGAACACATCAAGTAACCCATTAATCCAAACATTGTAAAAAGAATCTGTTAATACAGATTCCTCAAATTAATGTTCTTGTGTATTTCAGACTTGTTGTCAATCCAGCTCCAGTTCTCCAAGTTTCTGGTCGTGTCTGAGAGCTGTTGTTGTGACCCACGGAGCAGAAATAACATCTGAGTCCTGCGACAGGCATGTGGCACTGCTGGGAGAGAGCTCTCCTGAGAGATTACTTGATGACCCATCGTGACATGTTTGCTGCACATAATTATTAGATATAATTTCCAAATATTACAGATAGGGAACGATATTTAGTCTGAATAGCTGGTATATTATTGCAGAGCTTCTTTGTGTTTCTATAAGTTTGATGATCATTTTATTAAGTAAACTAACAAAAGTCTGTAACTCACTCTACTGGATGGTGTGCTGCAGGTTCAGGTGTCAGATTAGAAAGTGTGTGTTACCTAGCAGTAGTTTGCGTAAACATGCAGTGGGTTGCTGGATTGAATTCCTCTTCTGTTGACTAATGAATATTGGAAGCAGGCCTGCATCGCTTCATGGTGAGACATATGGCTGCTCAGTGTTAAAGCAAGAGACCGAGTGTGGCCTTTGCAACATCCCTGAGTGTGATAGTGTGCAGTTACTGTTTGTACACAGTTAATTAGGCAAATCAAACAATAGATTTTGAATAAATATAGCATGTGATCAGTTCTTGTCTTAGTTCAGTTGTGCATGGATTTACTTTGGCTTTCTAAACAGAAAATCATGCCTTCAGGTTGATTATATCTGAAGATATTGACTTTATAAGACTTTTCGTTGACTGATCCCTTTGCTTTTTTATTCTTGGACTCTCCTCTCAGCCTTGCACGAGTTTCTTCCCTCTTTTAACTTAATTATGTGATTTGTTCCTTTGCTTAAGACGAAGCCTGTGACTACTGCAGAGGGTCGGATAATTCGAACAGTGACAGGGTTCATATACAACCAGCTAACTGGGTACATTTAGTTTTCATAAAAATCAAGAGCAACTAGTTGGAGAGGTGAAAAGTGAAGGTGTCTGGGACTGCTGCTTAGAACTTAAACACTATTTTAAGTAAGACATGACAGAAAAAACTGAAGCTTAGACATGCATTATACTTCCAAAATGATTGTGGACCCCTTAAGAAGCCATTCCTGTCTTTGTCTCTAGGCTTATCACCATGGAAGGTTTAATGCAGCGGCTGGAGCGAGCTGTGAATCGCCTGGAGCAGATGTCCGTTACGATCCAGGCATCCAGGGGCATGGCTAATGGGAACTGTGTCAACGGGATAGATGGAGGCAAGACTGTTGAAAAACTAAACAAAATACTTACAGCAGTACTAAGAAAAACAGCTTCACACTGTTCACTTCTGCTCTATGTTCAAGTCAAGCTGAGTACATGATGAGCGGTTTACTCTGTGTTTCCAGATTTGTCTCAGTGTGTGGAGGCCTTCGATGTGCTGATGAAAGGTCCAGTGTCAGACTACCTGAACTACAGCAAATCTTTAGGAAGCGAAGTGGAGAAACATGTAAGTTCATATATAAAACAGCTTTTTCCAAACTGAAGTGAATAATGGGTCACTTGAAACACCGCCAAGCACCAGCTGTTGTCGACAACTGTTGTTGTAGTAATCTGCAGCCACAGTAAAGCCGGTGTCTCAGTCTACTGTGGGCCGAAACAGATTTTAGTCTAGCTTCAACAGGGCTCTTTGGACACACTCTTAATACATCTGCTACTGTGAAAAGTTTGAAAAGAATAAAACGAGCTACTCTCCAAAAAACATGCAGTTAAAATCAACCATCTAAACAACAAATACATTTCCTTAATATTTAAACTAGATCAGAGTGACATTTTCACTCTCTCGGCATCATGTACATATTTCTGCATCTTCACAGTCTCACATCTTATTCAGTTGGTTAAGGCTTAATGAATATTCTGAATCAACTTTCTCTCAATAGTGTGCCATCATGGGCTCATCCACCAGCACCCAAACATGATGAGGCTATGAGAAAGTTGAAAAGTATTTCCATCGATTTACTTGTGAAGTAAACAAGAAATAAGAGTTAAGACAAACAGAGGTCGAGTAGAAGCATGAGGTGAGGAAACTGCTTTTTGAATAGTTGTAAAAGCAAACGAATGAACCCAGTTTGACTGCAAAAGACTTGCAGCAAGATTTACTTAGTGTGGTGTGGTGCACTGTTAAACACCACTGCACCACAGGTTATACAGTGTAACCTACAGTAGGCAGTCTCTTGGCATTTTTACTGTTTTTAAACAACTTTTCTCGAATGTGTGAATGCTGCTTGTGGTTATGTTATTGTTTCTATAGTTTTTCTTTTCTGTTAATACAGAAACTTCAGACCTCAAGTGTCCATTGGGGATATATAAAGTTGCTTGAATCTGAATTGAATCTTGAATCATCTCCAATATATAGTAATATTAACTTAATAGAAGGGCTATAGGGGGAAAAAATTGTGTCTGTATCCTCGCCACAAAATTTAGCATCACAATTTCAAAATGTGCTCCTAACCGTGTCGGATGCGTTCTGGACACAACTCCTGTGGACTGATCATGTGAAGGTTTAACTTTTTATCCACAATTAACAGAGATATTTTTAAGAAAATCAAATACAATGCTCAAAATGAAAATAACACTCATGTCAATGTTTGCTTAGAAATAGCAGCTAGTCTGTTTAGGACTGAAGCGGATTGATGATGGTTTGGATTTTTCTTGCAGCCAGTGGGACAGAGAACATGTAAAAAAAACAAAAAACTCTGAAACAAACATCACTTTTAAAAAAAACCTAAAGATCAAACCCTGCAAAAGACAAGAGAGGAAAAGCAAGCTGAAGGTTTGCTATCTACAGACAGACCTCAGAGAGCAGTGTATGCAGAGTAGCCAAGAAATCTCCCAAAACGAATAACCTTTTGCTGGAAGAATGTGAAAATCCTCTTAAAAACAACAGAAAAACTCTTTGCGAAAGAGTTTACAAGTTTTGTCAAAGGAACATTGCTAAGTTTTGACATTAAGGTGCCGAGACTTTTGCATGAGTCTTTCACATTTTATTTTGAAACTTGAAAAAAAGAAAGAAAAGAAAAAGGAATGTGTTTAGACTAAAGATTAATGTTGTTTTTTTTAAAACATGTAATTTTTTACTCACTCAGCCATTCGCTGATTAAAACTTTAGCCTACTCTATCTTTATCTTCTGTATCTGATGCGAGATACTAGATACCTTAGCTTAGCCTTGACATTTAGTACAATTTGCCTACCACCATCTTTGAAATACTCTAATGAATACATTATATTTGTTTGTTTAATCTTGTACAACTGCAGTTATTAATGTATAGAGCTGAAACTGATAGAATCTTCTCAATAACTCTCTAACAAGAAGAAAATAAGTCCTTAATGAAAATCTTCTGATTCTGGACCTAATTTATTCTTATCTTTCCAATTAGATTGTGCAATGAAATGAAAGCTCTTTCGAATGACTTCTCTTTAAATAGGTCATTGTTAGAAAATGCTGGAGCCGACTTTTTTTCTCACTGGACACAAATGTATCAACAGACAGGATTGTCCCTCTCTAGATTCCACTTAGATAGGCACGGCTCTTGAAAACTAAAGGATACAATTGTGTGTATGGGAGGTCCACAGTTCAGAAGTAGGAAGGCAATATGCGCATGGGTTTCTTGTCCTCTACAAAGCCAGGGATGGGAGTACGATTGAACTTTTTCTTTACCTTCATTCATCAAATTTTTATTAAAGCACATTTTCCTATCTGGTAATGACCTGAACTCCCATTAGTTCTGTAAGTTTGTCTTATTGTAAGCCAATTGGCAGTGATAGCTGTGTTATGTCCTTGGAATTGATCCAAAACAATAGAGAGGGCTCCAAAACAGAGGAGAAGAGACACTCAGGAAATTTAAAACAGAGAATGCTTGTATTTCCTCTGAACTATGAGAGAAGATTTTTATCTCTGTGTCCGACTCCTGAACGGAGTGGAGGAGGAAAATGTGAGGGACCAAGAGCCAGAGGTGGTTTCTTTAAGTTTGTAGACCTCCTTATTTGGAGAAAGCCTCTTTGGTGGTTCCTTTAGCCCACAGAAGGGAGGTCTCAAACACACACAGGACACAGCTGGCTGGGACTAACACAAAC
>JAPMNP010716937.1:0-13339 GCA_029874935.1 Atherina boyeri | reverse complement strand
TGTGTGTGTGTGTGTGTGTGTGTGTGTGCGTGTGTGTGAAAACAATAGTATAATATTCAACTTTCATCTAAAACATTTTTACATTGAAGAAACACACTTGTATACCCGCCACACCGCATGTCATAAAGTGTATGAAAATGCTTTCTTTTATGTTTGAAAATCAAATAAATAATTGACATAGAACAAAAAAAAAACTCTCCACATATACAGTACACGGAGGCCCAGGTGCCAAAACACAGGCGGTCTTTCATCTCATCCATCTGACTTATGAAAAAGCTGTCAGGCAGTGAAATACTTGTGCTAAGTGTATATCTTATAAGCTCTGTGTAGTTGCCTGGAGCTTTTTATACCATCAGCAATAATTGACTTTGTATTGTTGACATCAACAATAGCTCAGACTTCAAAAAGCTGTCTCCATATGCCTACTTCTGTCTGTTGAGAAAGGAACAAGTCGTTCAAGGAGAGTATTCATCAGTATGTTGGCTGAGAGATAGTATTATGCATAATTTGTGCTAAATTATAACAACGAAACAACTAAAAAAACATCACAATGGCTTGAGAATACAATGCTTTGTAAATAAGTCTCATGTTGTCACAGATGATAGCAGCTTGTTAGCATAATTACATGAATCAAACTGGAAAAAATCTCGTTTCAGTTCTCATATTTTATCTTGTCTTTACCCCACATGTTCTAAACTCATTGGAACACAAACACACACACTAAACGCTTCACTTTCTTTCTCCTTTTATTTCCCGCTAGCGGTAATGCACTATAAACCACAAAGGAGCAAATGTGTTCTCGTCTTCATCAGTCACTGATGGGAACAAGTTCCTGCTGCTCCCAATGTGTCCTAGTAGAAGCAATGCAGCAGGCTTTTAAATAATAAAGTAAAATAATGAAAAAAATGAAGGAGGGGAAAGGTTAAACATGTTAGGGAAGAAAATGAAGGACAAGCTCAATTCAGATTAGTTTAAGAAAACTATAAGGAGGAAGCCAAAACCACTGTCTGAACCTCTTAGACACATCAATCAGCTGACACATTACCTCTTTAACTTAATGTCTTTGTAAGATGGCGCTTCTTTGTGTCACATGAGGAGGCTGTGAAAATAGATCTCTCTAACGCAACCAAATCACCTCTAGAGAGGCCCATAGATTAGATTAAAAAGCTGTCTGGGAAAAATGCATGCTATCTGTTGCCAGAGTCTTTTCTGAGATTTATTAATAGGAGGTTGATTTGATGCTTTGCAGGAATGGGGCATATTTGTCTTTCTATTTTGTCAGATGTCTGAGTGATGGGTTTGTAATAATCTCTCAAGCATTGTGGCTTATTCATTTTCCGCTGAGGGCTGCATTGATATCAGCATTTTAAACAGCTCCATGTATTATCCTAAGCATTCAGATAAGCATCTGCCAGTGGCACAGACACTGCAGCTCTTTTTTTTTTTCATCTGGATATATGTTATGTAAGGATATCCCTCCAATATAACAAAGAGCAAGATGTGAAGTAAGCACAGTCATGCATTCTTGACTCCCAGACTTGAAGTTATTTTTCACACGGTAATACAGAAACCGAACTACTCAGTGTCCCATTTTCTACCAGCTGCATGTTTGTGATGTTGTTGGATGACAAGTTAAAACCAGCAGGAGGCTCAAAAATAGAGCACAATGAAAACTGAAGTAAAAGCTTAGTGAGTTCTTGCAGATGCAAATGCTAATATTGCATGTTTAATCAATGCCGATTGTGAATGTCTCATTCTATGAGTAACAAATCTACATAACACAGAGGAGTGGGCTGTAATTTCATCTCTTTTCTGTGCAATTATCATAACTTCACATCTACCAGTTTGCCCTCCTCCTGGTCCATGCTTGGGTACAGGCCAAGACTGTTTGATGTAGATTATTTGAAATCCCTCCTCCTCCCACATGGAGAATGCAGTATACCACAGCTTAGTAGATCATTGTCCTCTGTGAAATATGACAACTCTCAGATATAGCTCTGTGTCATTATGTGGAGTGGCTGCTCTGACAGTAAACACAGCAGTTATTTGGGGTCTATGTGATGGAATGACTCTTGCGTGCAATATGGATGGAACATTTTTGAGAAAAATAATCCCCAAATCATTTTTTTAAATGTGTTCTCTCAGCTAGGAGCTGTGACACAAGCTTCATGAGTTTGATATTTTTCTGTCTCCTCTCATAGTAAACTACTCAAAACTTCCACTAGCATCTTTCAGATCTTACCATGACCTTGGCTTGTTAGTTTTCTCTTTGGACTTGTAAAATTTGTTTGAAACCTAAACTGACTAAATGTAAGATTTTACACAAAAAATCAAAATATCAGATGGTAACCCAATGCAACTTGTTAGATTTAGTTAATTGTTATAATTTTCTGTTACTCAATTGTATTGTCATTAACAGATGTGGAAGTAATTGATTAAAAATACTCAGATTACTGTAATTAAGTGGTTTTTTGGGATACTTGTACTTTCATGAGTAGATTCTTGGGGATTTTGTTTAATTTGCATATTTGAAATTTGATGCCAACAAAATATACACTCAGAAAAACTTGCAAACTGCTAGGACATAGGATACAAAAGACATGTATTAGAAAAAAAAGTTGTGTAATAAAGTAATAAAGTAAAGTTTACCACTAAAATAGCTTCTTCATTTTCATTGTGTCTAATTCAGTTCAGCTTTATTTGAATATCATTATTCATTATACACTTTAGAGATAGAACCCATTCAAGCCAATTCATTGTGATCCAAACCAAACCCACATACATACACATACGTGTGTGTGTGTGTGTGTGTGTGTGTGTGTGTTTGTTTGTTTGTGTGTGTGTGTATTTGTGTGTGTGTGTGTGTGCGTGCGCGCGTGTACTTTGATGGTTTCCATCAAAGTGAACAAAAAAAAATAGAAGAAAATTACCATAAAATATTTTCAGATATTTTCAGATAATATAGAGAAATTCCACTGTACTGAACGGATAAGGTCAAAAAACAATATTGCATGGTTGTGATCTCTGCACCTTCAGATGAAGCTGCATTGAAAACACAATTCAGTCAAAAAAATCACTCCATGGGTTTTAAGAGACATTATCAGTGAACAGAATTGTTGCTGCATCCAGTTTACAATGCAAGGAAGGAATAATAATGATATATTCATACAAAATCCAAAACTTTCACTGCTTTTTTGGACCCAAGTTCATCTACAGTATGATGCACTGAGGTGAAATGGAAAATTATCCGGGAAACATCAATCCTACATCTTTGCCACAAAAGAAGAGAGCAAGAAAGCTTTTAGTGTGAAGTTTAAAAGCAAGTATTCATGGAATATGTGGGTGTTTTAACGCATTTCATAATTTGCACACCCATGAAGGTACCATGAATGGTGAAAGACATTCATTGACAGTACATTACCATCTGGATGACATCTTTTGCCAGAAAAGTCTTATTATTTCAGCCAAACAATACCAAGCCATGCTGTGCATGTATTACTGCAGGATGTCTAGTAAAACGAAAATATAGCAATTTGTCCCCTCTGGTCCCCAAATCTTACAATAAAAGTTAATTAAAACACAATATGTCACACATATTGCAACCATCAAATTAGAAATGAGCTTATATTTTTCTAACAGCATAAGGCTCTTAAATACCAGTGTGTAATGTATTGTTTTACTGTTTTCAATTAAAGGTTGGATATGGTATATGAACATGATAGTGACATCTAGTGTGTCAAGGTTGTAGTTACAACAATACAAAAATAATTCAAGCCGCTGGGTTGCCAGGTTCGCTGAGGATACGTCAAGTGACTGTATGTACTGTATTGCGGAGGAGTTTAACCTCCGTTAGCAAATGAGTTAGCTTACCGATCCAGGAGGAAAATAGTCGTTTCTGCGTGTGTTTTGATGCCGTGGAAGTTTTCTTTGTGGGTCCATCTAGTGTAGGCTTCACCTAAATTTACTCTAGTTTCTGCTCTTCTCCGGTCACTCCTCTTCTGAGACGGATAACAATATCTCCAGGGCTCTGAAGCAGCCGCTTGACTTGCTGTCTGCAGCATTTTGCCAGTGCCAGCCTAGCTGTGCCGAACATATTGTTGGTACATAGAGACGTATTCGGCTACCCGAAATGATGGCTGCTATTGGCTGGTAGATGTAAACATAACGACATTATCGTGCTCATTAAAATTGATGTTTTATTTCATTTTAATTCAAATAAATTTTTTCATGAAATTTTATACTTTCATTCTGCACCCTTCTAAATGCCCAATGGAGATTCCTTTTTTTAGAATTAGCTTTTTATTAAATTGTTCCATATTTAACCTTTAAATGTGGGGTTGAATTGTTTTCAATTTTTCTTTTTTTATTATTGAAATGTTTCATTCAATTTGTTTGACAAGTTAATGTCTTTGAATGACCAAGACTGCTAAAAGGGCATTTTACTTGTAGATGACAGGGAGTTATCCACCGAATGTATTGCACATCTGCTGCACCCTTTAAGAAATAAAATCCTTATTCCTCAGCTTCCTCCATTGTCTTGTTAAAGCCCAAAGAAACTGAGATCTTCCAAACTACTCTCTTCTTTTTAATATTCATCTTAGAAATGCTCTCTCTCCTATCTCTCATAGTAGCACCTCTTATTTCCATATGTCATGAATCTGCCTCAAGCTGATGTCCTTACCTATATCATGATCATCCTCCAACAATTCTTTGACATAAGTTCCTTCCCTGCTGGTGAATCAGATAATGCCTTCAATTAAAAGAAGTGAAAAGAATTCAGCTTACTCCTCTGCTGCCCACAGCGGTGTTTTCCCACTGAAAGTCATGCAAATACCAGAAGGACTTAGCTGCAGTGGGCGATAAGAGGGATAGGTTGGATGAGTTATTTCCGGAGCATTATTCCCTTCTGAAATGTGTGGAATACTGATATATTGAGCTGTGGTCTGCATCCTTACAACAGTCTTGATATGGATGGCATATTGTCCATGTCTTTGACAGAAGCTATAATTTCTTACTGATATTTGAACAGTTTTTCTACGGTTGCCAAAAGCTGTATATTCTTGTCTTGATCCTGCTTATTCCATATAATGTTATTGTGAGGACCTTTAACCTCCACTCCGAGGAGAGTAAAATACCTTTCAGGCTCTGTGTTCAACCAAACCAATTATTTCTATTATTGAGCAATCTGTTAGCAGTAGAAAAGCTCTACAAAGAGTATAAATTGGCAATAAGCTACAGGCCAAGCCAAAATGTGTTGTTTCAAAAGCTCCAGTCAATAAACACTGATGGTCTTATTTTCTCTCTTCTATTAAAAGGTCCCACCTATCTTATTGGACAAGCAATACTCTGACTTCACCCCTGACATCACTCCCATCATCCTTGCTGCACACACCAACAACTATGAAATTATTAAGCTTCTGGTGCAGAAAGGTGTGTCAATGCCACAGCCACATGAGGTGGGTACCCCATGCATCTCTAATTCACAGTATAAACTCTATAATTCTCTTTGAAAGCATTCTATTTATTTATTATATGAGAAATCATTTGTTATGTAAATGTGCACATGAATTATAAGGTCAATGACTCCCTGGTGTGTATTTAATGCCTAAATATCATACCCAGCCAGGACAATACTTATTTGATATAATGGATTCAGTGGACGCTTTGCGAGACCGGAACATAATCCATGACTAAACACAGGGAAACCTCATTAAAATGTTTCCATGCTTTGTTTGATGTTGCAGGTGCGCTGCAACTGTGTGGAGTGTGTGTCTAGTTCAGACGTGGACAGCTTGCGACACTCACGCTCTCGCCTCAACATCTACAAAGCACTGTCGAGTCCCTCGCTAATTGCGCTCTCCAGCGAAGACCCTTTCCTGACCGCATTTAGACTCAGCTGGGAGCTCCAGGAGCTCAGCAAGGTGAGGACAAGAGAAGCACCTAATAGTCAAGAAGGGACACTGCTGTGCAAAATTAGGTTTCAAAGCGTTGATCTATGATGTGTGTTAATTAATCAATAACAGTATGAAGCCTTTCATAATATTCTGATGAGGGAGATATTTCCCTATGAATTGATTTGGTGGTAATAAATATGAATTGCTAATTGTAAAAGTCATATGATAAGAACTTCATAGTACACCAGTCAGTTGAGAAAACGTTATAAACAGAGCTAATCAAGAAATCTGGAGACTGGATTTCTTTAGTCAATGACATTTCCAGCTAAGCCATTATAAAGGCAGAACTTTTTTGGCTCATTGAAGTAGTTCAGTTGTTTCTTTCTTCTAGCACTTTGAGATTTGTTGCACAAATTTAAGTGGTTTATAAATAAAATGTATTATTATTATTATTATTATTATTATTATTATTATTATTATTATTATTATATGTAAATAAATAAATCGCACAAAAGACAAGACTATTTTCAAGCTAAACATTTTTTTTATGGCTTCTTTTTTTATTCTATATCATTATTATTATATTATATTATTATTATGAAGGTTGCAAAAGGAAAACATACAGGCAGACCCAGGAAAACATTAAGTACATAAAAAAGAAAAAAATATTGAAAACCAATATACCTTAAAAATAGAAAAAACAAAAGAGTTTTTAATGAGTCGGAAAAATAGGATGTCTCATAATATGTGACCAAAATAGAAGAAAAAAAGGTTGTGGTGGGCTAAAGGGAGGCAGTAATGGACTGTGAATGATTTAATAAAATTGATATTCGTTTATGCATTTGTTTTAACCGTAGAGATAAAGCATAAACTTTTAATTTGGTGTAGCTGACTGCCTTAAGCAAATAAATATGTTTCAGCTATCAGTGATACATACTGTATCAGATAAAGGACCAGAGGAAATGGCTTCTATAGGAAAAGCGCAGGTTGATGGTTTTTACAAGAGAAGGTGAACAGCTGCATCCAGGCCAGTGGATGAAATACAGAGGTTGTAGGCCTACATCACATATTTACAGATTTACTCTTATTAAATAAAGGAAAAATATGAAGGTAACCTTTAAAGAGTTTAATAGATGCCTGAAGGGGAGTAAATTTCTTACCTTCCTCCCCCCCGATTCTAAGATGAAAAGGATTTTAAAGCGTGACTAATGGAGTTGTTCCAGTAAACATCTGTAAACAAGATTGATAGAGCTACATGAACTAAAATATCCAGAAAAAAAGTTTGCTTTAGATAAACAGTTTATTATATTACATTTTTCTCAACATACTGAGTCAGAGTTACAAATGTTTATGCTATCATAGTGAAACAATATATTTAGTTTAGTTTAAATACTCTACTGGTATCTTCCAGGTGGAAAATGAGTTCAAATCTGAATATGAGGAGCTTTCTCAGCAGTGCAAACAGTTTGCAAAGGATCTGCTGGATCAAACAAGGAGCTCCAGAGAGCTGGAGATGATCCTCAACTACAGAGATGACATTAACTTATTGGAAGAGGAGGGCAACAATGACCTGGCAAGACTCAAACTAGCGATTAAGTACCACCAAAAAGAGGTAAGAGTAATGCATGTTATTGATAATGATATGACAATATTGGTAATAAAATAGATTTGTGGTGAGTGTGGGTGCAGGAAGCATGGGTAGTCACTAACTTATTAGAAAAATGTGTGAAGGAAGATGTATTTACGTATGTGTGTGTGGGGGGGGTGCTTGGAATAAGTGCATGTGTGTTTATGTATGCATTTAAGGGTGTAGATATGTTTTATTGTTGTTATTATTATTATTGTTCCTCTCTCTGTGGTGTGTGGTGCATTGGGGCTGTCCGGGGTGAGCTGTGGGTCTCTGTCTGCCATCACTCTGGGCTTGGGTCTTCCTGTCCATGGGGGACAGGAGGATCCTTTAGGGCCCACACTCTGTGGCAGTGCTTCCGTCTGGGTGGGCACATGGGCTGTCTTGGTTTTGTGCTCTCTAGGGGCTGCTGGTTGCCTGGCGCATGGGGCCCTCTCGGTATGCTTCTGATCCTTGGAGGGGGTGCCGTTACCTTTGCATGATCACTTATCACAAAAAAACACAACTCACACTTAATATTTTGTACACACATCCACACGTGCACATTGCACACACACACACACACTTGTTGATGTTTTGATTTGTTGTTTCTCTATCGCTCCTTTGTTCTCTATCCACCTTATACCTGGGGTCACTCATGTAGAAACGGTGATGGGCGGAACTTCCGGTGTCACACCAGAAGTTGCGCCGACCCATTCAATTCTACGGCAGGGTTTTGTTTTCGACTGTGTTTTTCTCGAACACTTCAAGAGGATTTTCGTAACACTATTCTCCATGATTAAAAAAAGAAATGTCCTTGCACAGCTTGGTAACATGTTGCGTTGTTCGCAGTTGTACTAACAACCAGAGAAAGTTAAATTTATGGCTACAACAGTAATGTTTTGAACATGCACTCTCATCCTTGTAATTTAACTGAACAGGAATCTGATAGAATTAAATTTGCTCATCTAATTTGGATATCAACAGGTAAAATTCAGTAAAACTGAAAACTCTGATCAGTGTGTGTTGTGACCATTGACTGTGACAGTGCAGCTGCTGCATCGTCATTCACTTGTCTGACAAGCGATCATCATCAGACCCTTCTGAATCATAATCGGCAAAGATCAGTGCACGCACCTCATCTGCACTGTAAAGTCCTTTGGGCATTTTGTTTTATATTATAAAAATCGCTATCTGTTTCAATATCATTCGATCCTGCTGCTCTTATCTCCTGCTCTGCTCGCGCTCAGCAGCTGCACACGCTGACAACTAGTCTCGGGTTTCAAACCTTTTTTCTCAGATTTTTTCATTAAACACACCCACAAATGAAGCCAGAATTGAAGCTATATATTGGACATATAGTAGTACCAAGCACTAACAGCACAAGGCAGTAGATTTAAAGAAAGGGGCCGTTTTATTCTGCTATGTCGCCTGTCGCAATAATAAAACAAACTGCAAACTGGGTCTAACCGGAAATGCCGCCCATATTTCACGCAAAGGCTCATGAGACGTAGGAATAAGGTGGATACTCTTTCTTTTATCCTGTTTACCCTCTCTTTTCTGTTGTCTCTCCGGTCCAGTCCAGCAGTAATGTGCAAATTTGGCAATAAACCAATTAAAAGGAATTAAAAAATGATAATAAAGAATAATATTTAAGGTTCAAGGGGAGCCTTGTATCCAAAGGCTCCCCTTGGCAAAGCAAACTTATTTGGCACAACACGGCAGCCAGAACATCATGATCATCACCTGTCCTGCAGGTGATGATCATGATGAGATTTGTGATTATGCTTAACTCAAATAGGCTACAAGAAACACAGAATGTGTAAATGGGTGGGATAGGTTGATTGTAAGTGCAATAATATCACAGTTAGAATATGTTATGGATGATAAAACAAGAAGGAAACTGGAGTGGTTGCTTGTTCATACATGGTTTCGAAGGTTGATACCCTATTCAGCACGCACACACATACACGCAAACATCTCAGTTAACCTGCCCCCTCTGTCACCACACAGCTGTGTGAGTCTGCAGTTTCACGGTTATAGCCTTTTAAATTGTGCAATATGAACTCATATCCTTTTTGTTTTTGTTTTTTATGCTCGCTTGGTTTCCCTCACTGACACTGTGATATTTTGATTCTGCATGCCCAAGGCAACGTTCACACTTTGTTATTTCAGTAATACTGCCAAGCCTGAAGTTTCTGCTACATCAAGCCAAAATCTTCTCACAAGTGTCACTGCCAGCCATAATGCTATTGGATAAGCATCGGGTTTTGGTCCTTCGACGTGGGTTATTGCTGAGTTATATCTTTTTTTTGTTTTGGCAGCTTCTGCAGATGCCAAATAGGCAAGGAGAATAGTGGATTCAAACAAAAAGCTGCAGGCTAAAGGCTTGATTCCGTATTGAAATTGTAGCTGTAGATTTAAATGTTTGCTATCAAAATATATATGGAAATGCAATTATGCCTTTTTTTTATAATTGAAGTTAGACATCACAGAAAAGACTTAACACTTTTGCAGCGATCTATGTATTCAGTACTTCAGGTGAAACATGTTTGCATTTAAAAGACCTGTCAAGTCTATTCCCAAACCATTGCAGTACATCTCTTAAAGGGTACAAAAACTATGGAAATGAGGTTAAAAAAGCAAACAACCATATCTGTCCTCGACCCAAATGCTTCCTCAAAATACCTCCTTAAAGTATAATTAGGCTTATATTTTTAAATATCCTTTGATTAATCTGTTCTTTAATCCACTTAGGGCCACTTGATGTATAAGTGAATGTAGCATTTGCTTTAATAGCAGCTTTTCCAACACAATATACTGCATCATTTTATTTTTCAGAGTTGCATCTGTAGAAGTCCTTATAGCTTTTCCCTCTTTTTTAAAAAAGACCAACGCCTGCTCAGTTTCCCCCCTCATGAGATACATTTTCAAAAACTTAAAAACTGATTCCAAGACGAGGTACAGAAATCTAATTTCATCTCAGCTTGAAATGCAAAATGTGTTGCTGCAGTAATAACTGGGAAAGTATTTGGTATTTAATCATGTATTACAATTGCAGTCCATTTTTCTCAATAAGTAAATTTTACATTTAATAACTTTCTAGAACTTGAAATGCATTGAAATGCAAGTCCATATAAACAACTGTATGGGAAAAAGTCCAAACATGATGACAAAAAAACAATATTCATTTTTACAGTCCACTGATTTTGTATATTTCTTTTACTAGATGAAAACGCTTCTCCCTGTCCCTGTGGGTAGAACAATTTGTATGCAAATAAGTTAATTTAATCCCTGTAAAGTATATCAGTGATTTTTTACGCTGAGTATGAACCTCCTGTATGATGAATACAGTAGACATGAGTCTAAATGATGTATTACCAGTTGATGAGGCAGTAAACATGATGCACTAGTTCTTTGCAGCTTTGTTACTTTTATTGCATATTTATATAGTAATTGCTTAGTGCTGTGGGTGAAGAGAAAAAATAGTACCATGGTTTCCCACAACTAATCCATCTATTGTATTTCTAGGTTTAATGGGGAATGTAGGGAGAAATTCTCTAAATGTACATACAAAGTTATGAGATGGCTCAAGGCAAAGATGATGGTTGAATATAATTTGTAGTGCAGAGCTGTTATTGAATATAAAGATTAAATAAAATCATGAAGAAGCAAACACATTGCTCCCCAGGAGCAACCAATATTTCTTTGAGCTGTCTTTTGCTACAGTAGGAGCTCTTTTTGGCTGTCAGAGCAGATGCACTGTTGGAGGAGTCTCAAGTTCTAACACTGACATTTGCTTTAGTTGTTGCGCATCACACACATTGGCAGATGAGCATGTTCATTTAAGAAAGAAGAACTGGGAATAGTTTTGGCGTAAAGATGGACATAATGATGAAATAACCCCTGTCATCTTACAAAGTCTCTCTGGGTTTGCAGATAATCCTTCATAGCGTACACTGTAAACAAACATCCATCCTGCTGCCTCTGCAACAGTTGTGCCTTTAGCATCTCCTCTCCCCAGCTGTCTTTTAATTATCCTCTGATGTCCAGCTATGCCCTTCTATTGCACTATAATCTTCAATTGCGCCAAGACATTGATGGAGAGAACTGTCACAAAGTGGGTAACAATCCACCCAGTTGCCCTTTCAAAATGATAAATGTTCCAGCTATTTTGACGTATAAAAAGTCACGTAGAGATAAAGTTACTCAGGTGAAAATGCTCATCTTAGTTTTTTGTTGTGCTAGAGCTTATGGCAGTGTACTGCGTTTTAATATATTAAGATACAGTATATTACGATTTTAAGATATTTATTTATAAAATATTTTTTCTACAAATATTGATTAGTAAACACATGACATCCATCATCTCATTGTTTCCAGATTAATTTTGGGGGGAGTAGGCCATATTTACTGCATCATAATTACATCTCTGCTTTGCAGCCAGCTGTCTTATTCCTCCGCAAGGCACAAGCCATGTCCAAGAGATCCATGACAACTTTTCACATTTCTTGAAAATAGGGGCATATTGTTGCTTTACGCCCCAGTTTTGTTTGTTACGAAGCAGCAACACAAGTTATGTAAAAATTGGTTTAGCTTGGATTAAAATACAAATCAGCCACTACATTTAGACCGATGATGGACGACATTTGAAACACTGGTCACTTAATATTTGTGCAACATTCGGCTAAAACACCTTAACTTTGATCCTTTAATACTTTGACCCACCTGGAGACTCAGCAGACACTCCTTTGCAGTCATGAACAGTTCCATTAACTGCTTTATGGGAGCTGAGGTGGAGGTATGTGTTTTTTGCTATTTGTCTGTTTATTATCAAGACTACATTCAAATTACAAAGACAAATTTCATGAAACTTTGTAAAGTTAGAACAGGGGTGTAAGAGGAACTCATTAAATTTTTAGTGTGGATTGGGATCTGTGTTTCGCAAATTGCAAATAAATCTTTGGCCTTGGTGGAGAATGTGCTCTCTAAGTGCTCGCATTGTAAATGGAAAATGGACTACATTTACAAAGCACTTTTCTCGTATTATCAACCATTCAATATGCTCCAAACTACAATCCCCATTCGCCCATTTACACACAAATTCAAACACATGCATGCTTTTTCAGTCACACACTGGTGAACACATCAGAGCAAACTGAAGGTCGAGTTTATTGCCTGAGGACAATTTTGACAAGGACACTGGAGCAGCAGGGCATCAAACCATCAACCTTTGATTAAGTCGCCCCACTTCATGAGCTATATTGTCTTTTTGTGTACTATTTATTTGTTTTCTTTCTTTTTCTTTTGTGTAAGGAAAACTTGGTGTGTGTGGCACTGTACTAAACTGGTTCGGAATGTACTTAGACAACAGGAAGTACTTTGTGTCAATAGGTAAATTCACATCTGAGCAGACGGAAATTACATGTGGAGTTCCCCAGGGTTTCATCCTAGGACCTCCTCTGTTTAACATCTACGTGCTCCCGCTGGCACGGGTCATAAATAACACATTATTAGTTACCAAGCTACGCAGATGACACTCAGATATATATTACGATGTCACCAGGAGACCAAGGCCCTGTACAGGCTCTTGGTAAATGCATTGATGAAATGAATGACTGGACATGTCACAACTTTCTTCAGTGGAACAAAAACAAAACTCTTTTGGAGCCAAAGAGAAATGATTGAAGGTCACCACAGAGCTTCAGCCTATACAGCTAAAAACCTCCAACCTGTCCAGAAATCTGGGTGTAGTGATGGGCTCAGACCTGATTGTTGAGCAGCACATTAAGGTAATCACAAAATAAGGAAACTATCACCTTAAGAATATCTCAAGGGT